>JAQGBY010000564.1:0-41873 GCA_034698785.1 Mycogona germanica | reverse complement strand
GTAGAACATTTTATCATAACATTGAATTTATTTAGCTTATTTTGCATGATGTGTTTTGACGGATTTGCTGTTAAAATGGCCAACTCATACAACCTCCATATTGACCGAAACTGTCGCATGATTTTGTTACTCAGTAGTAATATTGTAAGTAAATTATGTTAGGGGGAAATCCTATTTAATTTCATATTAGAGTAAGTATAAACTTGACAAAAAGTAAACAATAAATAATGAGGTCTACAAATCACAACATGTTATACAGGTAGTGGGTCACTATTAATTAATACAGAGTGTAGTAGACGAGACCGAAAGGGTTACAAACCAATTAACGGAACTTTCATACATCACACAGTGCAGCAGAATACTGTGGGTGGCCGATTAGTCATCTATGATAAGCGTAAACGATCAAATTTTGCACTAGAATAATTCATTAATTAGTACAGAATAATACACATAAATTAAACATGAAGTTATTAGGCATCGCCAGCTGCTTTAGAAGCAAATCAGCGTAATATTTGTGCAACAATAAACAGCACTCTAGGAGACGATCGTCATATGAAATAATATTATTAATTTAGGTATAAATTATAAATACAAAATAAATAATAAAAAATCAAATAAATTAGAATTCAATTATATTCAGTCATGATACGATCTTCATACGGACGTCTAATGCAAATAAGTTACGATCAAGGCCTGATTTTTTATTAACTTATTAATGTGTACTTGTGAACAACGTATTAATAAATCTATAACAGGGTTTATACCTATGAAAGAAATAAAAAAATATGGTGGAATAGAGCATTTTGTCAAAACTGCCGCAGTATAAATATAGTGCGCGTCGAACAAATACTGTCACCAATGCAAACACACAGGCACACACACACACACACACAGAGCCGAGCTCATGCAAAACTCGGTCGCCGAGCAGAGCTAATCTGGTGATGTCTATTTTCATTAGACAATTTTCCCACGCCGCCACTTCCCGGTGCATTTATTAGAAGTCATAACAGGATTTTACCATTAGGCCTATTAGCGTTGTTCCGGCGGCGGCGGCTCGACGCATCTGTTGCGGCAGAGCGAGTGAGAGCGCGAGAGAGGGTCGCCGGAAGGGTTGTGTGTGAGTGTGTTGTTGATAGGGGGATTCCACACGCCTGTGGATGGAGTATCGGACCAGGGTGTCCGACTGTGGTTCGGTTTTGTGTCAGTCTCCGACCGGAGCTCCCTCGGTCCCCACCGTGGCAGATTCTCCCGGCTGATAGGGCGCGGTGAAACGAAATTGGAATGGTAGATGGCGGAAGCGAATTACTGTGCACGGGTGAACAATTAGGAGCGCGTTCATTGAGGTGGTGCTCACATGTAGAATATCATCGAAATCAGGATTTAAAAAAAAATAAACAAATAAAATAAAAAATAGTGACATTCTTTGCATGTAATCCGCAACCACTTGACAATTGTCTCGAAGGCGCTCTCGAAGGCGCTCTCGAAGGCGCTCTCGAAGGCGCTCTCGAAGGCGCTCTCGAAGGCGCTCTCGAAGGCGCTCTTGTGCATTTTCGAAATTGTAAAGAATTTGTAATTTAACCAGTCGTTTGTAATCTCATTACTCAAATTTTTTGCGAGCTTCATTCGAACAAAGTATATGGAATGATATGGCTTCTCTCTGAATCCACCTGCCTACGCATTCATTTTCATCTTATTTGTATACGAACTCTGGACTTTTCTGAATGCTGAGAAATTGTATTTTATTTCAGCAAACAATACAACCAATTTTATTCGAAACATGCTCGTATTTTGTTTCAATTGGCTGCAAAACAATTTTCCATTTCTGCTATCGATTTTATCTCTGCAGAGTACGGAATATTCTGTACCCGGGGGAAGGATGGGGGGGGGAGGGGCAAATTTGCAAAACAAATAATGAACCTGTAAATGTATAATTGCGAATAGGGTATTAATGTATGCAGCCTGTGTGAATATAATTCAGGCTTTGAGTACCAATCTGTGTCTAAAATCTATATTGATCTATATCTGATGACTCATGCATTATTGACAAAATTTGTTTAAATCAATCGAGCGACACAAGCGTTTGCTACATGAGATTTAGATGTTATAATTTTTTGATAATTTATTTAGTATTTTGATAGAATTAATTTTAACATTTCAAAACATTGCATAATTAGATAATCATTTAACCATTGAAGTTAGAAATAGTAGAAATTCGCCTAAGATGGTATTCTACATTGTTACGCTCGCTCACTCTATTTTAAGAAAGATATTACGTGGCTAAAGAAAATAATAAATTTTATTGCAGAATCGAACTCATGTTCGATTTCCGGGGCGGGTTCTCGTTTATACAATCCGGAGGTATTGGCAAAAATGCGTATCTCTCACAGTTCTATAGAAGCATAGGGGAATGGAAATGGCAATGACGTGCATTGCGGGCAAAATCAGGGGGAGCTTTTATAGCTCAATGCAATTTGCTCGACCGAAAGAGTTCAAATTCTCATTGCACACCACCTCAACGGTTGATCTAACATTTACACTCCACAAATAAAAGAGAGTCGAATTCGACAGTCTAGAAGACACTCGACACTGTCGTTGGCATTCGAAAACAACATCGTGCGTCGCTACATCACCGTACCCAGATCCCAACGCGCCCATAAAGAGTGAGCTGGCGTCGAGCTGAGTGGGGGCGGGAAGCCCATAGCCGATCTCGAAGGCGTTCTGTCTCACTCTCCCCCTTACCACCCCCTAACCTCCCCCTCCCCCTCCCTCATCGCAGCGGCGCTGCGCTCAGCGTTGCATAAATTAAATGAAAAATAACTCAGCGTGCGTCTCTTACGTGTTATCACGTTCGCACAACACGACGGCGACACTGCCACAAAAAGAAGGGAGACAGGGGAGGGGGGAAGGAAGAGAAGGGAGGGGGGAAAAACCCCGTTCCTTTTTCGACTCCGTTGTTATAGTTCTTTCTCACTCTGGGTTCGAAAATTCGATTTCTTGCGTCGTCGAAGAACATCCTATCTGTTTGGTGTGTGCGCGCGCGCGTCGAGCAATTTCCCAGCAGATTCAGGCGACGGTAGCGCGTGCGGCTACTAATTCGCCCGCGCGACCCTCCCGGGCCTTCATCTTTTTTACAACCTTGCCATCCTCCGGTACCATTGCCAATGCGCCCCATGTAATTCGGTCGTAGACGAATATAGATTGCCAGAGTGCGTTGTTTTGAATTTCAACACGAGAGAAAATGAGAGCGGGCTTTAAATGCACAACGTGTTTGTAAACAAGACAAATTTGACTGAGAGCTGCATTCGATTGACGCTGCTCTAGGTTCCTTGATCAGCGGTTGAGTGAAATTTATGACGTCATGAATGACTTTGGAAGCTGGAAACTGTATAACTTTGGAGCAACTTTGAAAGCTGGATATTGTACAGTCTGCTTTGCGATTTTCACTTTTAAATGAATCAAAAGAAGTCGATTGAAAATGACTATCTTTTGAGAAGGATGTGTTATTGGTCAATATGCTACTTCTTTCTTCTGGGTCGCAATTTGATACTAGTATCATACGATGTTCCCTTCATTGCGGACGAAAAGTTGACAGAACAAAAGGTTGTTCTATAATATTATATACATTGTTATGTTGCGTCCCCAATCAAATATTATTGTCCAAGGAACTCATCTTGTCGTTGTTCTAGAAACTGTATGGCTCGTCGTAGTTCATTCTGTATTGTGACTGACTGTTGCTGGAGGTCCCGGGTCCGGTTACCTGGTTCGGTTCCTGGCAAGGACTCTTATTCCTATTATTATTCGGTAATTGGGACTGGTGTAAATGTGCCCCTCACATAGTGCCTAAGCACCAAGACCGGTACAGAAAATACGCCTCTCTCCACCTAAACACACCCTGGGTTGACTAAAGTGAAATAAAAACAAAACTAAGGCAGATTTAGCAAATTAATTGATGCACCCGGGACAGCGCCGGACGAGAAAAGACGAACAAGAGTTATCCCAACACTTATTTTGTAATAGTAGACTTGCTTTAAATCAGTAGTTTCTTGAACGAAGACCAACTTAAGGTAGTGACAATAGAACTATTTTTATAATTTTATTGAACCGTTTGGGTAATTTAAGAAATCAATTATCATTGCTAATTTTTCCCACCTAGTCGGCGATTTACCTTTTTATGACATCATATTTTTATTATGACAAATAATTGTCCTATATAAAAATGTAAATACATTTGTAAAAATATACTAACGTGTGCGGAGTCAATATTTAAATTTTCCACTCATTTTGTAAAAGGAAAGAAAATGGGAACCCCAAAATTCAAATCTTTAAAACGTGACGGAGCTGTCTTACAAATCATTTCTTTCGAGATATGAATGTACTTACACCATTTTCCCCGTCTATTCATATCTTTGATTTGCATCTTCCGCCAGAGGGCGCCAGTAGGCAACCAATCAACGACGGGACATGCACGATGTCGAATAGTGAAAAAAAAAAGAAAAAGAGAGAAAAGCGAAAGGGGGGAAAAAATACGGCGCAGATTTTTCCAGCGTTTAATGCGGAGCGATTTCGTGAGCAAACATTGAAAAAATTCGGCGATGCACGCGATAGAAAAGTCGCAATTTCCAAAGACGACGACGCTGTATATATGGTATATGGAGCAGCCTGGCTGGAAACATATGTTCGGTGGAACATCAATAGGGAGAATGCCGCAGAAAGAAGAATCAGAAAAAGAAGAAGAAAGGCAAAGGAGGCGGGCAAAAAGTAGAGGCTGGTGCTAGCTTATCCTCTCCAGACCCTTCAAGTTACTAGAAATATCGGCAAAATTGAATTTATGAGTTTCTCGATACTTGATTATCGATTTTTGGTGTAGTCTTTCTCATGATTTACCGTCTTATCAGTAATAAAATTAGAGGACGCTTATGCGATCGAGGTTTTAAGAGTTTCCGATTGCTGACATCTGGTTGGATCTATCATCGGAATCGTCCACTGATTGTTAGTGTTGCATGTTTCGGACTGGAAAATCAAAATTCTTGATGAGGGACTGTATTATGAAACTTAAAATCAAGCCAAACAAGGACAACCAATTTTCTTCTTAATTTTTAAACAAAATTTAGAAAAGTAAGACGTATTGATGTACAATTTGTTCAACGTCTTTCTTTCTTTTCGTCCGGTGCTGTCCCGGAGACAACCCCTAATTCATTATGAATTTATTATGAATTTGTTATGATTATTTTATTATTGTCTTTCTAAATATTTGCAAATGACGTTATGTTTTTGGACCAACCTAGAGGCGATCGCGTTCTTTCAGGTTTCCAGTAAAACCTGCCATGACTCTTTTACAAACCCACTTCTTGTATTCGAGCGCACCAAAAAACATTCTTAAGTTTCTAAGACGTGCCCCCCAAAAAAAAATGTACTGGCAGCTTTGTGAAGATGACGCGTGTGGAGGTGGTGGGTCTTCGGAGAAATCAGACGATGCAACGACACACAAAAAAGACCAACACGTACGCGCACTCGGCGCACGCCGAAGCCCCATAGACGCGCGCAACGTGGCCCACCAAACAACGAGTCAATTTTTCTATCTGTCTCTCACATCGGCTTTCATCTCAACGTGTCTTTTCATGCAAATAATAGGGAAATTGGAACGTGAGGAAGAGCATGGGCGGGGTGCCCGACGACAATCTCACCCCCACTCTCCACCAACACCCACCCCCACTCCTCTCCACCTAAACACACCCGGGGTCATCATCATCCCCTCGACCCCCTTCGCCCCCACCCCCCACCAAACCCCCTCCACCCCACTCTAACAGGTTCGTGATTCGTGGGCGGAGGGATGGCACCGTTAAAGTCGACCTTCTCTTGAGTTTTTAGAGGCTTTATGTGCAATTGACGATCGGTTACACTTCTCCCCTCCCCCTTCCCGGTTCGCACTGGTTATATCTATCTGGATCACAGACGTGGGGCGTTGGGTTACTGGGTGGCGCTCTCTCTGCTGCTGAAATATGAGACCTTCTGCCTGTCGATGACGCACTCTGTTTGGATCGAGATCGGATTGCCAGTTATGATCCCGACGCACGTCCGACCTCCATTGAGGCCCTGCGGATGTTGTCGATCCAACGAGATCCGTTTCTAAACTAGAGTATAGATTGGGGTTGCATTGCCTTTGTTTCACTGAGGTTGATTTACATGCATTGTGTCGGAGGTTACTAATAGTTTCAAGTCTTCGCCAGGCGGCCAAAACGACCTATGGAGGTAGAGTCTTGTTTACTAATTCACCAAGTGGTTTGGCAATTGCACTTTGCTTTATTTTTAACTGAATGAACTATTCAAATTAACGCATGCATGTAGTCTGCTTACATCATAGCACATCATAAAATTCCTTAGCAAGACCCTTAATCCATTATGGCTTTTCAGCAACATTTATATAAATTTGCTAGGTCGCTTTCAAAGCGAAATCTAAATCCAAAAGCTCCCCCTGATGCTGTACCGCAGAGCACCCCGCAATGAAACTCTCCAACATCACACTCTTCAGTCTCATAAAAACTGAATGAGTTTCTTCACACCCGACGACATATGTCAACATACTCGTCTCACCTCGTTTTGCATCAAATACTCTCTACGTGACGTCACGCTCGTCTAAAGCAGAACGCCGCAGGTCCGCTTATTGCTGCGGGACGGGGAACACGGAAACGCAACCGCGACCAACAGCGAGCGACGGTTATCTACCACTCGCATCTCGTTGTCTCGATCGCTTATGCAAATGTTCAGTTAGTTTTTAATCTGCGCGGTTCGCGTGGCCCGCGCCCTCGCCTAATCAGGCCGACAATAAGGAGTCGCTCGCAACCTCCTTTGTTACAGCTTGTAGGGATTTAGTAGGAATTAGGTTGCTCTCCCGCCACGGCATCGCCCCGCCCCATTCACCTCCTCCCCCATCCTTCCCACCCCACCCCCCACCCACCACCAGTATCACCCGCATATCGAAGACGGCGCTACTACTACACATAGCGATGAAATCATGTGCGAAGAAGAAGAAGCAGCTCTCGCTTGGTGAGACGACGCGCCCGATCGATGTCGAAGGGAAACGGCTCTCCGAACACGCTGATTATTGCCAGTAACAGCTTCATAATGGGACATTAGCACGTGGCGAACGTAAAAATGAATTTGGGCGGCTCGGGGTTGGCAATATGCGGATATGGGTGTACTGGTATTGGTGTTGGTGAGTGTGGGCATGTGTCGGCGACCACCTCTGGAGACCCGCTAACTGAAATTCCCATTTTTATTTAGGAAATCTCGAAACAAATTTTTGTCAAGTCGGACTACTTAACAGAAAAATAATCGGGCTCGTTTCTTGCTTGCAGCAGGTGTATCATTTCACAAATTGAAATACCCTGTAAGCAAAATTAAATTAACGATGAGTGTGGAATTTAATCGATGTCAATATTTCTAACATTATTTCAAATACAAGGCTAATAAGGCCATTATGTGAATAATTAAAAGAAACAATTTTTGAAGCGCAATTGATAGTACCTTCGAGTATTACTTTTAATCTCCCAGCTCACATATTTATTTGATGAATTGAACAACGAACAATGATAAATATTTTGATAGACATCTGTGTGATAGTAAATCGGAAATGGTGAATTCGGGACACCACCGAATGAAAGACGAACCGAGTGGCGAACTCGTTTTTTATTATAATATTTTACTACAATATTATTTAATTCGAACTGGTAATCGCGAAAAATACAGTTTCGAAAAGGCATGGAGTTGAACCACGGATCTTTGGATTGCCTGTCCAGTGCTCCTCTACCAACTCTAATTAAATACCAGTTCTAATTAAATAATAGTAAAATGTTATAAAAATCGAGTTCACCACTCGGTTAATTCACCATTTTCGATTAAAAAATGCATGCTACATTGACAAAGCTTACTTAGTACATGAACAATGTGCGTTCAGATATCGATACCGTTCTAAGTATGACTGGAGATTGCTGCGCGTTTTTCGAATAACAATCCACTCATCTCAAATCTGCTCAACTCAATACCATTCGACTGCGTGTGTCAGAAAAGTGCATGCAATCTTGAAGACACATTTGCGCCAATGTCAATTCAAAATATATCAAGTTAACGCACGCTCACACTCTAACCAGGAGCAGAAGGATCTCAGGAGGACCTATCGGGGCACCATCAGTGAGCGATCGCTGCGCCACGTACCGACCGAATGCAGAACCTCGCTTCGCCTATAAACACACACCCGCCCACCATTTTTTGTATGCCGCCAACCCTCATCGGAGAGAGAGGAGAGGGAGGGCGGTGGGGGGGTAGGAGGGGCGCCATCATTTTTTTTTTGCCGATAGCTCCGTCGTATTTTTTTCTCGCACGGTGCCCCGTAGCTTTCCTGCCGGGTGTGCGGCAGTCGACGTGACGAAGATGCATGCCTCGCGGGAGGCCGCCCGCGATCTCGAGCGGGATTAGGGTTGAGCGCCCGCGCCGAGCACACACACATACACATCGCCAGTTATTATTTACGGCGCGCGAGAGTCGACTCTCCTCTATGCGGGGGTCTGGTGGTACGGCGGCGGCATCGCGGATCGTCGGACCCCCTGCGTGGTCTCTGGCGTGCGCGCGCGCGTTCACTCCGAACTCTCTACGAGCCGTGATCGTGGAATCGCGCTCGAGAGAATATGCCGAGAAGTGAGCAACGCCTGGTCGGATGGATGAGTCGAGAGTCAGTCGCCAGTGTCATGGTGGCGGCGAGCGGGCGCCAGCTCAAAACACACTCCACTTTCACACTCTGTCGAGTTCGTGGAAAACAAAAGGATTTTGTGTAAATCCTGCCTCCGACGCTTCCTTTACCTGGCAGCTGGTGTTATCAAGAATATAGTTAAATACATTTTCTTGACATATTTTCAATGTCTGAAATATTGTAATATGTAACGCAAACAAAACTTTGAAAAAGATTTTATCGTTCGAGGGAAGGATATTGCAATCTTCAATGCAATTAAATTGTGAATGGTGGATGGCATAATCGCTTTCGCCAATAAAATTTGATTTTTAGATGACATGCTTGAAAGCTAAAAAATCCATCGATAGATAATTCCGAGATTGCATGATGAAGCGGCAATGGACACTGTGCGTTTTTTGCGACGAAAACGTCATATGCAATAAAGATTAATTATTTTTTAATATGTAAATTGATTTTTTATTTACACAAGTAATTTGTTCCGACAATTTTTGGAGACGTTAAAGCTTCTGAGCCACAGAAGCTCTGTGTTCGAAATTAATTAAGAATAGCATTTGCACAATTCTATAACTTTTTCATTTTAAAATGCAATATGAAAGAGATTAACAAAGTTTTCCAACGTTTTGACGTCCTTTAAGGAGTAAGGGATGTATCCTTTCTGAGCAAAATAATTGCTCCTGGTGAGGATCGTACTCACGACCTTCAGATTATGAGACTGACGCTCTGCCTACTGAGTCACAGAAGCTCTGTGCTCGATATTAATTTAGAATAGCATTTGCACAATTCTATAACTTTTTCATTTTAAAATGCAATATGAAAGTGATTAACGAAGTTTTCAACGTTTTGACGTCCTTTAATGAGTAAGGGATGTATCCATTCTAAGCAAAAATATTGCTCCTGGTGAGGATCAAACTCACGACCTTCAGATTATGAGACTGACGCTCTGCCTACTGACCCACAGAAGCTCTGTTTGCCAATTTAATTTAGAATAGTATTTGCACAATTCTATAACTTATTTCATTTTAAACTTTTTGGTGTTTGGATAAGTCTTTTTAAAGGATTGTGCAAATACTATTCTAAATTAAATATTCTTTTTGAGGAGGAAAAATATGCTCCTATTAAAATATTCTGCACTTCTTAGAGCACCTCAATATTGAGAACCATTAAAATTAATTAGGAGAATCAACTTTGAGTCGTGATCCGCCCTCGAGAAAGGAAGGAAATTTAGAAAGATAGCTCGGGCATCATTTTTGTTATTTTCGGACACGTTTCGCTTTCGCCACTACAGAGTATGCTTTAAATCGTGTACAATCTTCATCTTTACCGTTTATAAACATATCTACATACTCCAATATTGGTACTCCTGTTTTATTTTAGTGGTTCTCAATATTGGAGTACTTTAAGAAGTGCAGAACATTTTTACTTTGCACTTGTCGCCAGTTACTGTTAACGTCCAACAATCCCAACTCTCATCGTATTCTCACTCCATCGGATTCATACTTTATCCAATCATACAAATGAAATATCGGAGTGACCCTATCATTTAAGAGCCTAATGGACACTATCTTGTTTCTCTTGCAGATCTGGCTCGCCACAAGAACGACAACTTCTCCAGCTACCGAAACAACCCCAGCTCGTTGATCGTACAGGACAACGACTCAGGTAAGCAGACACAGCTGCCTATTTCTATCTTTGTCACCTTTTGGTTCCTCCAACGCGTGCTGACGCTGTAGTGGCGCCACACTTCGGGCAAGCGGAGGGGGAGCCGGGAGCGGGGGTCGAAAACCACCCCCGACCCCGCCCATTGTCTAGCGCCAGATCCGGTGGGATTTTAAAAGGCTGGCACTGACATATGGCTCGAATAATGTGGGACGCGACCCGAATGCAAATTGTTATCGCCAAATTAATCACCACCGCCCATAAACACGATCGCCGAGTCAAAATACTTAAAGATACATCTTTGTTGCTGTAGCAGTAGAGCCATTAACGAAAGCGACCCTAGCGGTAACAAGAACAAATCTTTGTGGGAAATTGTTATTCGCTTCCGATATTAATAAGCGGCACTTAATTAGGTTGCGCATCGTAATTGCACTCACAATTTCAAAATTAATTGTAAAGGATTATGTGCTTAATTAAAATTTAAAATGTATTTTTATTAACAATGATACCAAGAAATTTATTTAATACAGTAATTATAATTTCCTGTTTCAGGTACATTTTAGTTGATAGTTTTTATTAATTTTATAAACTAATTAAAATTCATCATCTGTGCATTGATTTAGGATTTTAATTTTAATTAGAGTAGAAAGTCGTTGATAACTAAATAATTTCTGATTTATTGAACATACACGTTGAGCTAGCAGTTAAGTAGCAAAACATGCGAGCTCGCTTAGAGTACAGATAAGTTTTGCTTTTGATGCAATGGAATCACTATACATGAAAGAGATTGTACACACACTTTTCAAAAGTGTGAAGCCGCTTCCTGAATGACTTAACGGTTGGAAGATAAAACATGTTTACATCAACATCATCTTTTCTTGAGCTATTGCATCTATACGGAGTGCTCATAAAAGCGTATTTGGCGTTTCGGCACGATAACTTTTGTGTTAGATCGCATTGGAACTTTATTCATGTTCATTTTCGGGCGCTCCTTAATTCACAACCATCTATATTCTAATTATGGCTATCTCGACCAATCTGCCCACTAAAAAATAAGATTTCGTATGTCGCATTGGCTAGGTCCAAGCTGATCGCCTATCAGAGCTGCCGCATAAATTGATGTTATCAAACACGTAGCGGTTGTTCGCTTGTTCAAAATTAAAGTCGACGACCATATTATTGAATTTATAAGCAGTTTGATCGACTAGATAGACAGATACAACCATATAGACTAGTCCAAAAATTATCGAACAACTACACTGTTTTTAGGCAGAATGTAAGACACGTAAGACAGAATGTTACAGACTTATAGAGATGGTAAACCACTGGATTTACATTATAGACTGGCAATAGAGATGACAAACCACTGGATTTAGGCGCAAGCATTTGTAGCTACGGTTTTCATTCACGTATACACGGTTTATCAGATTTGGTGTAATTGAAATTCTTATTAGCCCCGCAGTTGTGTTTTCCCGCGGCTTGCTCCGACATGACGACAGCATCATCTGGTAATCTTCTTACGGAGGCCAAATGTAATTCAGAGCTCCATTCTGTCAGACATGGATACATACAGGCGCATGCATTTCTATTTAGCGCGTGTGTTTCTATTTGTGTATGTGTGTGTGACGGAGCAAAAGCCCACAATGGTCGCGTTTGTTTTGCGGTGCTGCCACCAGCATTTGTATGGCATCATATCTTTTTCGGGTTGCCCAAGCAACCCCTCGAGAGAGCGAGAGAGAGAGAGAGAAAAGTCTTCTTCATCGCCAATCTCGAGCCTTTTTTTCCCTTGGCGCGATATAGCCCCCAGTTACCATGGCGCGAGCTATACACGAAACGGCGAGCAGCAAATCCGCTAATGATCGCTAATACGTAACAAATGCTTTCCAATGTCTACCTAGTTTGTCGGCTAATGTGAATATAGCTGAGACTGGTACAAGAGCGTGTGCAAGCCCCCTTCCCCCCCCCCCCCCTACTTTGGAAAAGTAGATTATTTACGTTTTCTTCTGTGCGCAGATGTACACTGGAGAGAGCGGAATCTAATTTTAAGTTCTGTATATGAGATAGAAACCTAGGTGGCTGCACCTTGCCGATCGTATTAATTCAATTATAATTAAAACAGTCCAGTTTGCCTATTGAAATCATAATATACATCGAGCTTATTAGAATGATAATTCAATTAACTATCATCAATATTTATGGGATTGAAGTCCTCGATGGAGGATGACCAAAAATAACAAAGTACAATAAACAACTGCGAATATTATAGTATCGCTTGTAATTTTGAATTGGACCCATCCTTTGAATATTCTCTTCTGAAAAACATATGCCCTCATTTTAGTCTATGCACAATGTCAATGTCAATTACAATCACAAATTACAAAGCGCATTTTGCAACGCTACCTCAAAGTTGAACCACCCTAATACCAGCAAATAAAGTTAGGAAATATGGCAATCTTACATTATCATTACTCGTAATTAGTAGTTTTAGATAATAAAATAGTGGCTAGTTGCAGAGACCACTTATTAGACACCAGTTATTCGAATTCTGGTTGCTGGAAATCGCTGAAACATTTGCAATTAGTAATTATAATGCATTAATCTAGCACCTCAATATTTGTGATTAATCTTTTGTCTCTCTTGTCATCAATTTCAAAATTATTCATACAAAATTGCTTAGCCATGTCTCTAATAAATGGTATCGCACTTATTGTTTGTAGGCCTGTAGTTGACGCCCATTTGTCACTGTATATAAGCTCTGTTGTAAATGATCCTTTATGCAGCCGCAACCGCCCTCGCTTTAGTGTTGTCGATTCCTGACGATTAGATTCTGTACCCACTTTGGTGCGCACCGAGTTCCGATATGTGCAACGGCGACAACTGGGACCGGATGCAGTAGGGTGTTGATATCGATCAGGTTTAGAATGAAGCGGATGCGAATCGATGGCGCGAGAGATGTTGAGTCTCGCTGCTATGCCACATACATAATACTGTATATACATGAATATCTATATATATATACATTCGGTACATGTATATGGGCGGACGTGCGTGCGCGGGGACTCGTCATAGAACCAATGACGTCTGCCATGAATAACCATAGTCACTGCTCAATCGGATGGCGGAGTCAAAGAATGTAGAAAGTCTAGAGTATAAGGGACTTATTCGTTATTGTCGAAGTCAGTGAGTAATGGCATCGGTTTCGAGCTCTTGCATGTCGTTTATGACTTGATGTACCCACCCAAAATATACGTTTTATCTGTTGTGATTCATCTCCAGAACCTTTTTTTAAAAATATATTTTTGCCAAAGTTTTCACCTCAAAGCCACTTCTATCGGGTAAATGCCCAATGTACGATCCGATTCGAACTCGAACACACAACATTCCGATTCGTAATCAGTTGCTTTGGCTACTAGTGGAACAGAGAAGGGCAGTAGAGGTATCGAGTGGTCGAGAGTAGATAGCGTGATTTTCTCGTGACCCGTGATCGCGGTTTCGATTCCGGCCGACACAATCGCAATTTTTCGGGCGAGAGAAATTCCTTCACACGCCTTCTTTCGGAATGGAAGTAAAATTATGGCCTGTACGATATCGGGACGCTGAAGATCCCTTTAGTAGGCAGGCTAGGTTAGGCTAAATTTACAGGTCGCCACCTGGTGGGGGGGGGTTAAGATGTTCAATCAACGGTGAACCTCCTTAACAAACATTTTTAAAAGAGAAGGGCAGTGTTAGTCAGAACTAAAATAGGTTTTTCTGAGAGGAAATGCTTCCAATTATTTCAAACGTCAAAGTCTCAGCTATAGGTGATCTCATGAGGGCGTACCCACGACACGATCGCCGTCGTCAAAATTGACAGAGTTCTAGAAAATTAAATCCACCACCACCACTGCTGAGCCATTCTATTGAAAATATGGCGACCACCAAAACACTAAAACCACCGTCGCGATTTTTCTACAAAACTGCCCGTAATTGTAAGTGACGTGCCCGACATAAGCCGCACACTGACCTTTGACATTCCAAGCGTAATCCGATGAGAGAGAAGAACGAGATTGGAGGCGCCAACCGTTACCACCCGCCTAACGTGCGGCTCGCGCGACTTAAAAGTCGACACAAAAAGAATTTGGTGGTGGTGGTGGCAACGGCGGCGGTGGATCCATGTGTGATGGACACGGCAGTTGAGTGGCACGTCGGCCGGCCGACGTCGTCGTCGTCCTCGCCGTCGGCCGCGTAATTAAAGATAATTAGAATGGAGGCTATATCGGACACCCATTTCGCCGGTGGACCAACGAAGCCAATTTCCCCGGGGAGCTCGTTCTCTCTCGTCCCGCTTCGGCCACCCGAGAAGCTGAAGCGCGCGTGGTGCACTCGGAAGTGGCGATTTGCTCCGGCCACGCGTTTACTTCTAACCGACGTCCCGTCACGTCCCACGTCCAAAGTATTCAGAGACAGTGACGCCTAAATTCATCTATATATATAGAGAGAGAGAGAGCTTATAGAATAGTCAAAGCGAATATCCTTATCCTACAGAGGCCAAATCTTTTTCTGCACTGGCCACATAAAAAATGTTTGTTAAGGAGGTTAAGCGGTATAATGGTGTTCACCTTATCCCCTCCAAAGAGATAGACCTGGTAATTTTGCCTAACTTAGGCTGCCTAGAGAAGTGATCTTTAACGTGTCACCCGTGTAGAAGCACGGGTCACGATTTTACTTTAATTCTGGAAGAAGGTGTGCGATGAATTTATCCCGAAAAATTCCGAAGGTGTCGGTCGGAATTGAAACTGGGATGCGGACAAGTACGCTAACCGTTACTCCACCAGATACCTCTGCATTTATCGCATAGAAAGGGAGAAACACAGCTAAATAACAATTTCCAGTTAAAAAACAGTATAAGAACAGTGGCGTACTTGTCGTAATGTCAATTGTAGCCGTTTGTAACTTGTATTTAATAAAATTACATTTCACCGCTTAGAACGCTGTGAACACACTTAATCGTCTGAAACAACTAACGATAGAACACAATTGTAATTTATCTACTATGAGAATAACTGCATCACCCCAACAAATTGATGGACTGTTGTTCGGCGGTCCCGGGTTCGATTCCCGGCGCGGGCTTTGGCCCGGGGTACTGGTGAAAATGGGCCTCTCACAAAGTGCCTAAGCACTGAGAGGGGTACAGAATCTTTCTGTTGTGACCCGTCACTTCAGTGAATTAAAAAAAAAAAACTCAAGAGTATCACCAGAGCGAATCATTACTGGTCATGAGTAGGACAGATGACCTGCATATGAATATGAATTAATTATATTTTAATTTTGTGCGTTTTAATCTGATACAATAAAATATCAACTGTTTAATGGATTATGCTCTGAATTCAGATTCGTCTTGTACATCTAATCTGTAATCTGAGCCCATTAAAACATTGACACACATACTTGTGCATGTATAGAGTATAGAGTATTGATGTAAACTTTGTTTTTGAAATCATGTGCTTAAACAGTTTTGTTGTTTTATACCTATCTTCGTTGCTGCATCTTTGGCCTGAAGCCACACAAAATCAAAACAGTTTCTCGTCCATAATTTCTTTCCTCTAGAAATAATCTGTTGATGTCGGTCCCGCGTGTATTTTGCAAGACAGACATTATGATAGGACTCACTGACGCATTTCGGAATTGAAGCTAGACTTTTTCTCCGAATGGCAATTTAAAATTTTGTCGTAGCGCAAACGTAATGATTGACGACCACGGGAAACACGCCGCATTTTCAGCGGAATAAAACGGAGACAAGATGAAGGAAAACCGTAAAAGGATAGAATTGAAAAGCATATTTGCTCGTCGCTTATCGCAGATCGCTCCCAAAAACAATCGAGGCAGAAAGGTTTTAAGGTTCCCATTTGTTGAGAGGAAATGACATCCAATCGCTGAGAAATTGACTATAGCGATTTGGGCTACAATAGTTGTTGTCCCTACTGAGACCACGACTAGGCCGCGCCACATCTTTTCACAATTTGTTATGTGAAAACGCAATAAAATTGAAAGTGACCAATAAATATGTATTCGAGCCACACTGGTATCCTTTTAAATAGAACCATTTTTAAAAGTGTGGGTATGGGATTAAAATATGGGATTAAAATTTATTCCATAAAGCAGTATCCACAATGGATGAATTTCTAACGAATTATGATCAGCCAGCGCTACATCGATACTTGTGTCCCTGACATTTGTCGACGAGGTCTCAAGAGGTTAGTTATTACCAGCTTGTGTGGGTTGAGGGTATTATGAGGATGAGTGGTAATACCGCGATAATGCTACTGTTGTGTTCTACGCTCGATCGCTCGAAGAATTGCACGCTCGGAAAGCCCTTACTAAATTACAACCAATCCCCACCTAAGACATTTTGATATCTATGTTTGTCTCTATATATATATACGCGGGTGTGTGTGGTGAAGACACCGGTGGGAGGTGTTGGGGGAAAAAGCTTCGTTTAAGCCTCAATTAACTTTACAACCTTCTCGCAACGCGGAACAATGGCTGGGGCTGAATGCGTCAACTATAAACAAACTACCGTTTGCCAATAATCCACTTCGGAGGTTGAATAGGCGATAAATTAAAAATAGCGAATTAGATGAATAGAACAAACACGCGGCAAATCGCGCTCTACGAAATTATCCCCGCCAGAAACTTACCGTGGACAAGAATTTTAGATGAGGCGCTGCAAGAATTAATAAAAATGTGTTTGTTGTGCCAGCTGACAAAGGAAAGACATATTCCTGGAGGAAAACTAATTATTTACTATCTTTGGGCTATTCAGAGCGAATCAATATTGTATTTAATCAGCAAAGCTGCTCCTTCAAAATGGATGGGCTGGCGGCATGTGACTCGAGCGAATACAATATCTTTCGTAGAAACCAATGCCACCATGCATTTGCAGTGGTCTCCATTGCATCCATTAGAAACGCGAATATTCGTTTAATAAGAAATTATGCAGTCAAATTTTGAATTAAAAAATATGTGAACATTTTTTAAACGTCGTAGAGAATATTATTAATAATTAAAATCTAAAAATAATAATGAAGAAACTCTGGGTGCAATGACAATAAATTTGCCAATTTTGTGCTGAATAGAGATTTGCAATAAATGGCCTGAAACGGTATTACGTAAGTTTTAACACAGAAAGGGTTATACCGCGAGTATAAGCATTTTAATTTTAATTGAAATAATTATAATTTCTCCTTATACAATTAAATAATCCAAATGAAATTGTTTAACGATTCAATGTCGTGTGATCCCTTCGGTTTAACAAGCACTTTCGCCATTCAAGTCCTCGGCTCGACTCCAATTAACTTTGTTTTCCGGAACATTCCAATGCCAAAGGTTTATATACGGATTTTGGTCGCGATCCAAAATTATAATAATAAAAAACAGTCATCACGTTAGACATGCTTTAGCACCATTGCGGCACAATATATCTTCACAAGACCTGAGCCTAAATCTAAAACATTTTCGTTCAAATCTCATTGTGATTACACATCGACCTGAACAATTTGAAAATGTGTACCTGTCGAGTAAAGCAAGTTTTCTCTAAAATTGAATCCTCCACTTTTTGGATCATTATACATTCATATACAGGTAACTGATGCCGCAGAGGTGATTGAACGTCGTCGATCATTAATCAGCTATTCGCCGGCATTTTACTTGTTGACGTATCCGAATAGACAGGGTGGGTCTTCTGACGATTTGAGATGGATGAAAAGGAATGGGGGGAGGGAGTGAATGACGTAAGGTGGCGTTGGTTGGTAGGAATGGTGGAGGAGAGGGGGGTGGTTGGGCCCGCAGGCACAGACGTCGGACGTGGACGTCATGCCAATGGCGAACGCGCCCTTGCCTAATTGAGGAGTGCTCACCCGGGAGAAGTCGACCTGGGCCGTGCCGTGCGAGCCCACCTAATTAACCGGCTGATTAACGGCGAGATGGGAGCGAACCTGGTGTGTGTGTGTGTATATGTGTGTCGGTAATTGGGCGCCGCCGACACGAAGTTTTCTGGAACGGCGGCCAGGGGGCACTGCGGGAGTCTCCTTCCTCCTTTGCCATGGCAGCAGGCCGGGTCATCTTTAAATTTAGATCGACCATGGGCAAAGATTGAGTGGTATGCCCCCTTTTCCCATCGCTAAACCTCCAGTTTAGTGTTGATTTTATTTTTGGAAAAATCGATGGATTAAAACGCAAACTGCTTTAATGATGTCTCAATAAATGGAGCAAGCGAAAAGTAAAAATATTGAAATAAGAGATAAAATTTGTGTGAATCACTTTCATGAATCGTAGCTGTATCTTAACTACGGCATGGATTATGGGATAACACGTTATGCAATTGAGTTTTGTAAGACATGCGACAGCAATGTGTCTTCGATTAATGTTGTAACGAGAACCTAATAGAACACGTAAGCTACAGTCGAAATTAGACTCCGCGTTGAGACCATGGGGTTATAGAAAAAATAGTTTAATAATCAGATAAATTAAAAATAAACGTATATATCAGCGTTTTGAATGATATTCCTGATTTAATTAATAAAAAAAATTAAATCAGGGTTTAGAAATTTGTGAACGCTGACATAAGAAATTTTTAAATCTCAGTCGCCCATCACATAATCGAGTCATGATTCACGTCACCTCATTCAATAACCAATTCTGAGAGAAAGACACAAGAAAATAAACAAGAAGATAAAGGCTGACATCATTGTTGACATCTATATTTTTTTGTTCGCCTAGTTTAATCTAGCCACGAACTCCAACAATAACCACTCTGTAGTATGAGCCCTGGACATACGCCCCCAAATGTCCCCCCGACTGCAACAAGGTACCGCACACCAGCATTGTTGGCCTCGAAAACTCGGGACTTTGCATATATATAGAGAGCGAGAGGCCGGGCCGGGGCGGAGGGGAGGAGGAGGGGAGGGACGAACCGTTCGGGCTTCCTCCGCCGGGAAAACCTCGTTAGCGGCGCAGTTTACTTCTGCGAGACATCTTCCCATCAAAGCATTGCCCGTAATGAAGAGAAATAAATTGAAGGTAAAAAAGGGGCCTCCTGCCTCTGCGGCGGCGGCGGCGGCGGCGGCGGTGGCGCCGCGCGGGAGACTTCAATGCGTGCCCTCGCTCCTTTCCCTTCGCCCAGTTCGCCCAGTTCGCCTCGCTCTCGTTCGCTGCCGTGCAATGCCGCCTGCCACATGTGCGCCAGAGCTGTTGACAATTCCGCGTACGTGCGGGCCCGGCCGCACGTGAGTGGCCTGCACGATCGGTTGCCCAGATAGATGTGGGCACAGCGCCCGCTCCACCATCCACCATGCTTCCCCCCTCTGCCTCCGGGGATACCGGGACCGGGCTGGAGAGAGGATGCGAAGGAGCTGATCGCAGCGCCTCCAATGGCGCGACGAACTAGAGACTGTCCAACAACATTCGACACCGAAATTCAAAATTCTAGGTGTGACCTTCGCACACAGGTGCCCGTTAATCTGTTGTTACAGCTGCAATAATATTAATATTTGTTGTGGTTTTCTCCTGGTTTCGGAACTGCACTTCAAACTCATTTATTTCGATGCAAGTTTCAAATTAGCAGTGATTTGCGAAAAGAGATTACGTTTTCTCGAAACCTCAAATCAGCTATAAGTACCACCAACGTTCAAGACATTTAATAAGCGCATGAATGAAGATTGCACTTTAACTGAAATCGTCATTAATGATTAGACGAGACTCATAAAAATTATTTATTGTCAATTAGCGGTATTTTATGAACCAGGCCTCTTAGAGGTATCATATGACCTTGTGGTTAGCTCATCTGATTATTAGATCCATGGTCGGGGCTCTTTTCAAACCTCATGCGATGACATACATTATTATCTTATATCGCTGTACGAGATGATACTAGCCTAGCCTAGAACCAAAAATGCTTTCTTTAGGGAAACGCTCCCGTACTCAATATAGATTAATTCCGAAAAATCCTAGTAGCTTCAAGTTTCACCTCCTTATCGGTCTGGCTTTTAACGACATTTTTACTAAACATTGAATTTACAAACCTGCTCCGATCACTAAACATAGAAATTGCGACAATAATCAGAATCATGTGTTGAGTGCATCCGCTTTACAAGTTAGCATGTGCTTCAATTATAAAATAATTGTATTGATTGCACCAGTCATTGTAATCAAACCGTCACAGCGGAAATTGTTTGGCGTCGCTGCACAATTAATTATGTAATTATGGCGACTGGGTTTGCTGTTCAAAGTATTATTATCACGCATAATTCAATTGAGGATCAATAAGCAATTGACGGACATACCTGTTTCCTGTTCACGCTTTAATAAATACATGTGCGCGTATATATGAAATAGGAGTATGGCGAACTAGCAATTGGTGTTGGCAGAAGACACAAATAAACCTAAATGGGTCAGTCTATCAATTATTCTCAATTAATTCGCAAATTTGTTTCAGGAGAATTCATTTTAATTACAATTCCAATATGTACCCACAAGCAGCCCCCAAGAGAGGGGCCTATGGCGGGGGTCGAACGACTAGTTGTATTTGAGATATTTGTTAAGGAGGTCCAGAACTAGAACCCCCCAGGAGACGACCTGGTAATTTTGCCTAGCCTAGTATAAGCTACCTAGGTAGGGGTCTTTAACGTGTACCTGAAATCGTACAGGCACGGGTCTCACGGAATTAGTTGTTGAATGTATTTTTTCATGAAATATTACTATCACATTTAAAAACTGTTGTCAACAAATATTATGTACAAAATATAATAAGCAAAATGAATAGTGGTTTCTCTAGGACGGCATTTTTTCATATATTTGTTTGACTCACCAGAAAAAAGACGCCTAAAATGTCTCAAAATGCAGTGGCAGGAGCAGTCCGACACGGGTGACGGGCCGACATGCCGGTTGCCCTCTCGCACGGGACGAAGGAAGGTGGGGGAGGCGAGCAATCTGTGTCAGTCAGTGCCCACCGGCACTTCCCATTCATACCCCTCCCTGTACCACCCCCGCAAATCGCATCCCGCGTAATGGCCAATATTTTTCAAATTTACGGACAAATTTTCATTATTTCCAATGCATAATAATAAAACGAAAGCGTTTGTGCATGCGAGCAGGCCTCGCCTATGCGTGGTCCAATGCGCTCGCCGCGGTAACAATCGACTCATGAGACCACCATTTAATCTGCGAGACATTCCCCCATCTTTAAGAAAAAACATTGCAACGTTTTCACGTCAAGCATACGCACGAGATATATACTAACGCGTAATATAAATACGAATTTCACAAAATATATTAACAAAATGTGCTAAAAGTCACTAAAAGTTATCAAAATTATTTTGAAACAATTAAATAAATTGAGCCTGCCTTGCTAGTGACGCAGCTTGTTGGGAGGGACACGTAAGACGTTGTCGTCTAGGTGTACCCTCATAATTGGGTATCTCAGAAAACAAAACGGTAAGACGGTGGGGATTCCGAAAATTGCGGAAGTTTGTCACTTTCTTGGAAACTGATTTATGTCAAATTCCTAGAATGCTAAAGAACTTTAGGATAAATATCGAAATTATGTATCATCGATGATGCTCGTATATTATGTTCCTGTTGCGACAATAATATATTGTACAACTCGTCGTGGCGCAGTTGGTTAAGATTAAGGGTTCAGCGATCCCGGGGTACTGTTGAAAATGTGACTCTCATAGTGCCTAAGCACTGAGAGGGGTATAGAATCTTCCTGGTGTGATATACACCTCAGTGAATTAAACAAAAAAAAATATTTACATGTACTCGGAAACTGAGTCCTGCTCTGTCGATGACCACATGGCTGGACGGGGTGATGAGGAGGATACCTATACGATCGATGGGACGGTTGAGGGAGTGGGGGTAAGGGGTACAGGGAAGACGAGAGAGCACGCACGCCTACACTGCCTTAAGACAAAAGCAGGGCAGGCTGGCAAAGCGCACGCAGGCAAAGCAGTCAGGCAGCCGGAGAAAAATGAGCCGCTATCTGGGCTCGGTGCGCGCGCTCCTTCGCGCAATCCTCGGGCCAAACTTTTCATCCATAAAGCGTGGCTGCGCTCGAGCATTTATCTTTGCCATTCATATTCGGGAGCCTTTTCCTAATCTCCGCAGAAACGCCGCCCGCGCCGGTTATTGGGGCCAATTTCGGGGTTGTGTTGGGGGGGGGGAAGGGGCTCGGTGCTCCTCCCATGTATGCGTGCTAGATGTTGCGGGTGGTGGCATCAAACCACGGTGCACCTGTATGTTTGCGTACACTCCAATGGACGGTGCCTACATTTTGTTTCGGCTTAGAAAATTTTTCGGGGTACTCAGAGGTTCGAGAACTCATAGAACATGAGATCACTAAGATAGTGCCTGAAATTTCATTTGCATTTTTGTTGAGCTGAAATTGAATCCATAAAACCGGTTTTATAAACTTGTCTTACGCCATCAACGTTTGTAATGTCATGGACCACTTCAGATAACATAACTTTGTTCTTAAACTTTGCTTTTGATATGAATGAACTGGTCTGCTTTCAACTGTTAAATGATGATACTTTCATTTAATTCGAATTATTTATTGTGGAAATTTAAAAAAAATCATCTCGTACACAATAACAATCATAAACATTTCTCTTTATTATACGTAAGTAATTTAAATATATATCTGTATAAAAACAAAGAAAAATAAATCTGTATTAATATGAATCAAAAATTGTTTAGAATAAATGGAAATGAACAATTACTTATTATTAGAAAGGTATTCGCGCTCCTAAAGGTACATTTTGACTGTAGAAATAATCAGATTTAATTCCCCGAATTGCTTCGTTGATGCTTCAGCTGATCAGAAATATAGGTACTAGTAACAACTGATTTTGACAGGCTTGCAAGTACTCCTGAAAGTTCTTCGTTTTGCGGACAAATCATGGTAGGCCATTTTGTAAACGTCAGGAGTATTGTATTGTCTAAGTTGATAAGAACAACAATGTGGAGACGCCATCATTTGAAGTGTGGCAACGCAGATATGGCTCATCCCGCACTCCCGCAATTTATTTGACGCGGGGGGCGGCGATGAATGCGCTCGGCATGTTTCGCATTTTCAACACTCCGGTGCGGCTGGGGAAAACACCATCGAAACTCTCGGAATGGGATAGATGCACATGTACATGTGGGAGGCCTGCATGTTAAAACGTCGGCACAGGAAGGAAGCGCGATAGGAAAAATCGCGCGCTCGCCTGACCGACTTCGGCCTACAAAAATCGTCTCCCGGAAGAAGTAAAAAAAAAAACTCTAGAAATCGGGCCGGGACTGGACGAAACATTGTAAAAGGATTTTGTTTATCGAGCATGCTCTCTCAAAAGTCGAGCTAAACCGGCAAACATATCGCCTGTGAATTTTAAGTGTATTCTGGGAACAAACGACTGCCTAGATTTTCAGAAGGGATCCATGTAGTAGGCGTGCCCAACCTTTTTAACTCGAGCGACATCTAGCGACCAAACTCTGCAAACTATTTGTACTCTATAGTATGCGTCGAAATAATAAAGAAACGTACACTTGTTCTTTGCTTTTTAATTTATAAAAGAAATGCCACACATTCTGAATCCCCAAATTTGTTTACTTTCCAAATTCCAATTTATTTTCCAATGAATTTCAAATACACAACTATATTATAATCATTTGGTTGGATCATGGATCTTAGGAGGAAAGTATTAATCTAATCAGAAGACAATGATCAGATTATGTTAAGAGAAGTGCTATTGCGCATAACAGATAGTTATAATTCCATGTTTGGTAAATTAGGAATTACCCGCTCTCTAACGCCTGTTACGTTCAAGGCCAAATGATAACAGCATTGTTGATCCAGTCTTAACTGGAACACAAGTTGATATCTTCCTGAGATCTGAATTGACGATGTAATAATAATAATAATAACGTACGACTCGTCAAACCCAGTCGGTATTATGACTGACTGGTTCGGCGGTCCCGTGTTCGATTCTCGGCACGGGCTCTTGAAAATATATTTATATTATTTAATTATACCTAAGCACCAAGAGATAGTGCAGCGAATACAGTGAATTTAAATGGGAAAAAATATTATAAGCTGGTATCAATAGTACGCATTCTTTGTAGAACATTTCCTCTGTATCTGGAACCAACACGTTCAGATTTGTCTTTAAAAAACGGACTCTGATTATCGTATTGAGAAGTTCAATTCAAAATTTAATTTAGAAAATATTGGCAAGAATGGAACGGAAATAAATTTGTATACAATTTTACAACGCGACTATTCAATTTTATTAGGTGAGATAAGAGTGGTTACTTTTAAATCCTATTTCAGTTGTACCGTCTTTTTCTGTTCATTACACATCATATTCCACTCTCCAACCCTCTCCGTTTAATACGCCTCATTTCGTTTAGGTTTCTACTTCTTCGAAATCTCTTTCTACTTCCTCTCTTAATTCTTCACGGTGAAGAAGTAGAAAGAGAGAGAGCTAAATGAAATGAGGCGTATTAAATGGAGAGGGTTGGAGAGTGGAATATGATTTTTGGGGTGCGTGCAATGAACAGAAAAAGACGGTAGAAAACTCCCGCTTGGTGCGCTACGTTTAGAAGTAGGTGCCAGCACCACTAAAACCGCGCCAGGCACCAAATACATTAATTCCTATTATCGTACCACCCCCTCCTCCAATTGTCACAGTCGTAAATTATTATTAGGTTAACGCTTTGGCATGCACATCATAAAACTAACGTATATTTCAGCATTAGGCCAACTGCAGCGGCCAGACTTTTCCTTGGCCCAAATTCTTGGGCGCATAACTTGTAGAGAAAAACAATTCTCAGTGAATTTCGTGTGGTCTAATTTACAGCTTTATTTCATTGTATATGATAATTAACTCTGGTGGTCACGCTAAAAATGTCTATAAAATGTGTTAGGCTAAGTTGGGCTGGCATAAATCAAATTAAATAAAACTTCTTTCGTCACCTCTATCTTGTCTGACATATCGACTGAAAGTATAACACCCAATTTACTAAATAATTGATCTCATATACATTGAGTTTCAGAACACGCTATTTATAATTTTAAAATATAAGTCTTCTGAAAGAGATGTTTTACGTTTGTGGCTTAATATTCAATTCGTTACTCACATGATTATTTTCTTTCAATTTAGTTCGAATTAAGACGAACACAGACATATAAACTATCTGACGATTCGTCGTTTAGGACAACTCAATGTACATAATATTGAATTGAACTGAATAATTCGTTTCAATCGTTAGGCCAAGAATAGTTTGTTTATTTTTTCCTTCTACCATTTGTGTTACTGAATTTTTTGCGATTGCATATTTGATGATTTTTTATTTTGTTTATTTATACACCGCACATATGTTTGGATTAGCTCGCACTATCGCTGTACATGTAGTTCACATCTGCCTATATACACTCTGCAGGGTCTATACTGGAGTGTCTCAATTACACATCTGGCATTCAGCCAAAATAATTAAAAACCGTTACCCATGACCGTAATCCAGGAGGGAAGGTGCTGAATGGTTTTCGGGTGCCCATTTCAAGATTTCACTTCGACCAGGCGCGGCCACTTTGTAATTAGACTTTGCCACCATGAACTCCATTTTACGTTAATGCTAAATCTTCCGCACCACGGGCCACAACCGCCATTGAAAGTTCAACTGGAAGCAAGATAGCGCAAATAAGGTTTGCCGCAATTCTCAGTGCATATCGTTCAACGCCAAGCGTAGGTTAACATTTAAGAAAAGACAAAAAATTTAAAAAGATTGTTGAGATGCCGAATTTTCTGAAATCCTCAAAGTATGACGGATGCGAAGGAATGAATAATTTAGATTGACAAATTGCCTTTCCTTATGGGCTGAGATAGTCAGCCTAGCTGGGGGCAAATTGGATTGCGCTGGTGCCTTGCACGAAGCCACGTCGGGGGGAGCTTTACGTAGAACCCATTACAATCGAATACAGGGCGTCACAAAAGGATTCATCGCATCAATATTTCTGCTATGGTAGTTTTAAACGCGATTAGAAAAAAAATATTGAGGACTTATGCGTAGATTGGCATCTAAAATAGTCATGAAAATCGTGTTTGAAATGTAGAAGCATTTCTATCCTGATTCACGAATTTTGGATTCTGTAATGAAAATGTCAAACTTTTGAGTCCGCGATAATTTCAACGGTCAAAAATGGATTCCATGGTTTAATGGATGTTCATCCGCTTGGTCGCAAAATGATTCAATAGCGGTTCAGAAATTATGAAATGTTTTTAGCGCGTATTTTTGCTGAACCACATGAATAATTGCCCGAAAATTGGCCGCACATACGCTAGGCATGAGCGGGTTAGAGACGCCTTTTCATGACAATTCTAAGATGTTTAACGCATTCACTTTATCATGTGTGAAGTGAAAAATTCAACTTAAATTCTTGGAGAAGCGCGTTTTTGCTGTAGAAGCCGTGGATTAAGGTCTCCTCGCGTGCGTCGAGAAGAATGGATGGCGCAACCTACTCTCTCAGCAGAGCTTGAAATTGGGAAATGCAGTTGCCTGTAGAGAGGAAGAGGAGGAAGCAGAGTGTGGGGAGAGGGGGCATGATTAATACGTGCATTCCCCGGCATGCTCGAGCTTCTCTTTGCGGCGACGTCACATCAGATATAAAAATGTTCCAACACCAAACCGAACACAAGTGACGCTTTTACCGCTCGCGATCGCGCCTCGCAGAAAAGCCTACCGCTAGCGAAGAAGAGATAGGCGACGTCATTTATGACGTTATCCGTGTAAAACATACCATTTGTTTAATACGCAACATGCGCCGCCGACGTCATAATCATATGAAAATCGGATCGCGCCGTGGCTACGTCTAGTGAAACAGTGGTGGAACATATATGGAATAGTGCGGTGGCGCGTAAACTGGGGGTGAGCACATGTCGATTCAAAGAAAAATGACAGCAGTGACATTTTGGATATCGTTAAAAAAAATTTTGTCCCCTCGCAACTCAGTTTGGGATCAGTGTTGCGGCGGTGTCGAGTTCAATACCCTGCGCGAGCATTTTTTAATGAATCTCAAGTCTCAGTTGAGGATGAGCAGTCAAATAAGCTTTTAGACAATTTATTAATTATAAACCGAGTAACAGTTACTCTGAAGTGGAATTGGTAACGAACAAAAGATGTCGAAGTCGGAGATATCAAAACACGCGAGATAATGCTGATTTTTTTGCTGGACGGCAATTGATGAGCCGACGACAAGGGAATAAATATACAGAGTTTATTATAGCATTTCTACAATTGCACAAAGATCAGAAGAAAAAAGTTGGTACAGGCGAGCCACGAAAACAATTAATCGTGGGATACTAGTGTATGAAAAATATGATACCCGGGTGAATATAGATGTAAATTATACAAAAAGAGAATTGTAAACGATAGGAATTATAAAAGACAATCTTTTTTCTAGGTTATCATAGTTTGGACTACATCGTGTCCGGAAAGATAATTTCGAAAGCTAGCTCGGGCATTTTTTTAAACTTTGTAATTTCCGGACACGACGTAATCCCCACTGTACACCTGTACAATTACTAGATAATCGTGTATAGGTTTAAAATCGATACCCATTAAGGAATATAAATATTTAAAAACCTAGGGAGTTTATTTGGACAGAATACTGGCACCACTCCCGGAAAGTGTTCCCACCTTTGACGTACAGCGTGTTCCAGGAAGAACCATCTCCTGTAGCAATATAGTCACACATCGAAGGGCGAATAAGGAAGGCCTTCCTTAATTAGATCAATTCATAGTGCTCCATCATTGAGGCTCCCCCTAGCACTCCAGGACTTCCCCATGCCTTGCATTACACTTCGGAGAGGGGAACCATTGTTCCCAAACATTTCAGTTCCTCACAGTATGCCTCTCTCCTCCTTCCGTCCTCAAGACTCTCCAAGCACCCACCAATTATCGTCTTCAAGTTTAATTTCGCCAAATAGAAAAATCGAACGGCCAACAATCCCCTCGCAAGTGCGAGCTCGTCACGTCGGAGATTTAAAATTTAACAAAAGGCTGAAACACGATTTCATTCCCGATTGAGGTTTTGGCCAATTGATGTGGGGTGGCTGCGGTCTCAGTGGCTGCAACGCTAGGGGGGGGGGAAGGAGATAAGATGGTGAGGGGGAATCCCGACTCTTCGCCCGCGAGAGCTACCGATAAAAATTATGTCCCTTTGTTCCGCCATTAGGCCCGGCGGCAGCGGCGTCGGCCCGTCCGCCCGTCGACCATAACTCGGCTCGGCTAAAAAAGGCTTTTTTACGAGGACATTCGGCCGCTCGCTGCCGGCTACGAGACGGATAATAAAAGAAGGAAGCCCGAGCGCCATTTCTTTTATGGAGCTTCTAAGTGGATGCGGCGGCCGGCGGCGCGGTTTTCCCCGGCCTTTTTCCTCCGATCCTCCCCCGCTCCGACCCAACCCAAGCTCTTCTACGGCACTCGCGGAGAGCGTGAGCTGGAGCGCCATTGTTACGCAATAATGGATGCTCCTCGAACTCGCGACCTCTCCCCCGTTCCCCGCCGCTAACCAGGTTCGATCCAATGAGATGAACGGTCTAGAGACGTACGTCGCCCTCTCAAGAGTTTGTACCAAAGATACAAAGAGAACCTATGCTGGTTTCGACATGAGGTGCATCCCATCGTTTGCTGGCTAGCCTCCATCTCAATCAGAGATAAGATAGTACAAATCATAATGTTCACCTAATCTTATTACGGCTGTTCGGTTTACGGACATCATCAGATCTATTTTCTTTATTGAACATAGGATTATGGACCCCAGTGGTGGCTAAGCAGAATTTGGATATTTGTCTTCGTCGAATTTTGAAACGAACTCAAACTAATAATATCATTCACACCAAGAATGCTTATCTGCAGATGAATTTTCTTGTTTTCGTTTGATGTTCTTGTGAGAGAAATTCGTCATACCGAATAGAAGTTGAATCAAGATGAATTTGCATTCTACATCTAAGTTTCTTCAAGTCTGTGGGTGCCCGAACACGCGTAAGTGCATCTACCCCGGGCGCTGCCCACCGCTCATTCGTATTCTGCGAGCGAAACTAGATTGCCCGTCGTGGAATTTTCTTTCTGAACTCAAAATTAAAGTTGAACAGAATTCGTTGGTTTCTGTTTCAAGTACATTCTTCTGTGTTTCCAATCTTCCGCATAGGTGAATGTGATCACCAATAGACAGTTCAGGTGTATGACAAAATCTTCCAAATTGGCGCCTGTATCCTACAAACACTGTGGACCAGCCTACAGAGTAGAACCGCTTGTGGCTATCTAAACACTCCTTCTCTGGTTTCCTTTAAGGCACACACACAATGAGGCACTTTTTTTTAAATAAAGCGCATTTCGCCATCATGAACTCAGTATGCTTGTTCATTGTTGTACTTGCAAAAGAAATGCCCCCAATACACTCTATTCTAGTGTAACAATATATTCTTTTGATATTTCTGTTGAATTCAATTGTTGACTAGAAAGATTAGTTCGCTGAATGTAGAAGAAAGCTTTGCTTGTGTGGTGAAATACTGATCCAGCCATACGAATTTAGTCAAGCACGGTCGCAACAGTTTCAGATAAAATTCCATTTTATTAAACACGTAATTGAGTTTCAAAAAGACATGATGAATTTACTATTATTATTTCAAATGCTCATGTAACACCGTCGAGGATACTAAGTGATTGCTAAATCCATTAGGATAAGATAATTGCAGAGAAAACCGCCAATTTAATATTTGTATCTGCTTCTATCGCACTAAATGCTTCAATTGTCTCACTGTCAATAGAGGAGAAAAGCCAATTTCGAAAACAAATACTCTAGTTGTAGTTATCTGTATAGCACAGTTCACAAAGATTCTTCATTTCTTTGCTTTTACAATATTTACCACGCATAAAAATGCTCTCATGTATTGCTCGTAATATATATTTTGTACAAATTAAGCCTCCTTCATTGAAATGAAATAAATAAATTTATTTTCGAGCAGAACTGCATTGCGGCAGGACCAATAAATTTGTGGCTCTCACATATTGGGGCGCGTCATTGTACGAACCGGAAAATAGCCCAGGGGCCTTCTTGCACAAATCAATTAGTTCAACGCACAACGAACGATCATCAACGAAATGGATTGGTAAATCGATATTTCAACAGCAAACATGCTTCTATTTTACTTGCCGAGGCAGCAAATTGTACACCGTCTATAATTTCTTGTTTTTCTACTATACGATAAAGTCGACTTGGAAATTGGATCTAATTGCGCGTTATTATTAGATCCGTTCTGTCCTTTATTGCAGAAGCATTAGCTGCTTTCTATTTCGACGAAGAAAAAAACACCATCTTTGATCAAGCGATTGATGTTTCAAGCTAACTATTTTGAGAATTGCTTCCAGCAGATTTCAAGAGAAAAATTGTTTGTTTTCGTATTAGAAGACATGATCTGTGCTTCCATTTAGAAAGCTTCCAAATTAGTGTTGTATTTTATCTTCATCAACGCTTGCTTTTATATTTTCATCAATGCTTGAGAATATATTCTCCAATTAACTTTTTAAAGCATTTATAGCGAATTCGATGTCAAATAATACAACACCTGATTTTATTATTTGCAAACATTTGCAATACCGAATTACTGTTAATTTTCACATTAAAATTTATTATGTTACCTTTTAGGAAAAACATCAAAATTTGTTTTATTTTAACTTGACATCAAGTAATTAAGGAATGTCGTTGTTGTTGAATTCTGGTAAAATCCCTTGTTGCTTATTTGAATCGTGATCAGCGACCTCAATCTTCTCTAGCATAAATACATGTAGTTTTGCCAATCCAGCAATTATCCAGTCACCAGAATTGGCATTTCCGTTGAACTAGAGTGGCTCACTACAAAATTTACATTTCGTGGAAAATAATTTCACTAAGATTTTTTTTAGGTTTCGTCCCATAAGCTCTATCCCCAGCCAGCGCGAGTTAGCTTTAATTATTCCCAGCAAACACGGTGGTTACTATGCAATTATCAGTTGAGACCATGTGATCTCACTGATTACACACCGTACATTATTAAGTAAAATCAACCGAACGGTTAGTCTCTGACGCGTCTGTGATAGGCTGTGCCGAATGCAAAGGTGAGCTAGCATTCTCGTGACAGCCAATCACAATGCATGCGAGTATTTAGCTGTCGACAGGGTTCCCTTCCGGGCGGTTTTGCATCCGGCAAACCCATTTAGCAGTTAGGTAAACACAATTTTATTCGTGCGCCTGGAAACAAATATACTGAACACTTCGACAAACAAAATTTTATCTAAAGGTTACCGTGTTTTAAAACACTTGTTCTCTAAGTTAACTGTTTTCTTACGGTTATCCAACAAATGGTATTTACTTCGAATTGAATCGTGAAATTTAAATATCAATAGAACTGTTAAAATATAAATGTTTAACTATTATTAATTAAAAAACATGGCATGGTGGTGGTGTCGAATTTTTATTTTAACGCAATTGATTCGTCAGGTAAGATGACGTCTAACTTTAATGTAATCTTTTCTCTTGGGGCTCATGTTCAAACTTATTCTCTGGGGATGATTTCACTTTCCAATCTTCAAACATAAACATCCTCTCGATGGCCCGCAAATCTCTAAACATCTATGTAGATTCAATTGTTGCCAAACAGATAGATAGAATCGTGAGTTAAAATGTTCTAAACATAGGTATGCCTATAGACTATGCTGAGAGCGCTCGAGCCCGAATCTACAAAGCGTGCAAACAGAACGACCTGAGCACGACGAGTATTTCCGAACCGAATCACTATGTGTGTATACGCCTGTGTGTGTGTGTGTTCAAACAAAAACAACAAAAGAAAATTGAATTTAATTATCTCACAGCATTAAACAAGTTTTATTATGTAACTGTCGTACATTATTTATGCAGTTTGCTAATTTATTCGACGAAGAAAAGTAATGGCCTACAGCTAGACCTAGATTACATGCGAATCCCGCAGTGGTGTATGCACATTAGACGGAGCCACTTTATTTTCTGGGTACTTGAAGAGATCGGAAACTTGCATTCCAAGAACCTCCCACCACACATCCCTCATGCCCCTGGGCGCGCGTAGAGCGCCACCGCTCCTCCTCTGCCTCACCACCAACGTCGCTATCATTAGAGAGGACGTGCAGACTAGAGTGGGCAGGGACCGGACGAACGTCAAAGGGAAACATGCGTATATCAAAGGAGGGGGGGGGGGGCGGGGAGCGGGGCGGCGGATATCCGTAACTAATTTAGGTGGGCCTCCCCAAATTATTGTTGTCATAAACATTGCTAAAAACACATACTGTGAGATTGATACAATGATTGATACAATTATGAATTTCCAATCAACTGTAGTCAACCGCACTACAAGCGTTACGTCCCCCCCTCATGGTGCTTAGGCACTGTGCGAGGGGGAACGACCAGTACCCGGGATCGAAATTTTCGAGAGCCCGCGCCGGGAATCGAACCCGGGACTGCCGAAACCACAGTCAGTCGCTAAACCAACTGGGCTACGACGAGTTAAAAAAACGATTCCCTATATTTTATGAACAATAATAAAATCATTATTCTCTTTTTGCTCTTTAATTTTTGGCTATTTATATCTTTTCCATTGGCTATTTCATTTTGACATTATCCTTTCAGTTTCACATAGGCTCGAAGTCCCACTATACTTTTCCATCGTTCCAGCTAATCAATCTTGTTGAGATCTGTTCCTCGTGTCTCAAGACGCCTTTTCGTAATTATTTGGTTAACAGCTTGTGAAATTCCCTCTCTGTTCGACATTTGCGAGTGAGAGTAAATAGTGTGGTTGTGGACGATCTTCCTGTAGAAGTGTTTAACCAGATCAATGTTATCACTGATCCGCATAGTGCACAATCAGCCCGTCGTCTTCATAGCCAATATCGTCGATCTTCTTAATATTTGCAACCCACCAAAAATCCAGTATTCTTGGGGAACTCTTTTAACAAGTGCCGTAATTTTTTACTGTGGAACAATATTAATTTTGAGCAACAGACTAAAGTTCTGAACACGGTGAAACACTATATTTTTCATCTATACCTGTTGCTTCTAAAGATGATCATTTTGGAACGTTTTCATAACGCAGTGACACCGGTATTTGGAAATTCGATACAGCATGAGTCAAGGTCGCCATGCACAAAATGTCAAACAATTTGATAAATTATTTCTGATGTTTTGATAAAATATATTGGGGACCCTCCTTATTGGAACACATATTCTGAAGAATATCGAAACGAATAATCGCTAATTTCCTAACGTTTATCACTGTTTATCTCGTTTATCACTTTTTTTAAAGATCATCCAAGAAAGCTTGTAATGAAATATGTGGGTACTAAAGTGGTACTGCAGTTTTTATATTATGAACAGTTTCTAAGAAAGGTTTTTTCTTTTAGAGATATTGCAGTTTAGATAAACCACTATCTTAAAAAAATTCGCACTTACAAATTTTAATAAAAAAAATGATCATCTATTTTATAAATTTATCATTCGCATTATCTGAAAAGCTAAAACATCATTCGCCTAAAAAAGATTTAATAAATTTTAACTTGTACACCAAATATTAACCGTCTAGTTCTAAAGACGATGGTTAAATTATTGATACGTTCATGTATGTAGAAGATAAGTAATTTGGCGGGCGGGGAATTAATTCTCCACTCACTGCAGGCGCCATCAATGCTCCTTGCACCTCTGCTCGGGATCGCGAAAGGTGAATGTAGTGGTAGGGAAAGGGGGCGGATGGTATTGGACAAGGGGGCTTATATATGGAGAGAGGATCCCCAGTAGTCGTCTCACTATATAAATATATATTCTTGTTAGCATTGCTTGTTGCGTCGGCGTGTTGGCGTTTAATTAATTATTAGGCATTTTTCAACGAAAATTGACTTAACGTTCTGGGCGAGCGATTCTCGCTACAAACGAGATCCACTTGAGCCTTAGAGGTTTTTCATTGAGCCTCTCTCAGCGAGTGAACCGAACCCTATGACGTCAGCAAATAAAAATAAAAAATGCCTGTATCGTTCCGCAAGCTAATGCAACTCTTCTTACCCATTCTCAATTAATTATGCGAAACGTTATCAGATCATAATCAGGTTATAAAATTGGGAGCAACCAATTAGTAAAGCGCAATTATCAAATTTGCTACTCAACCATCAGGCGAGCAAAGATTGATTTTTTAAAAGCTCCCCCCTAATACTGTTCCGCAATACACCTGGCTTTCTTAAATAGCGAGTGTTGTTAAAGTTGCGATAGCTGGGGTCTTGTGTGGTATAGTGGTGGGCCTGCTTGCCATCTGTGTCGGTGACTGTGACCGTGACGCGGGTTCGATTCCCGACAGGAACCTCTGGAATTTCTTGGGCAAACGCGCTGGTGAGCCTTCTTTACAAATATCGTAAGAGAGATTTTTTTATTTTTTTGTTTCCCAATCAACTGTAGTCAACCGCACTACAGGCGTTACGTCCCCTCATGGTGCTTATGCACTATGCGAGGGGAACGACCAGTACCCCGGGGCTCGAAATTTTCGAGAGCCCGCGCCGGGAATCGAACCCGGGACCGCCGAGACACAGTCAGTCGCTAAACCAACTGCGCAACGGCGAGTTGTACGTGCGTGAGTCGTAGATGCGATGGCAACCCCATAATCGTAACAATCGATATTTGAATAAAATATTTTGTGATAGCGCCAAATATTTGTTTTCAATAAAATATTATGAATTTTGGAAATATAAAATATTGCATTATACAATGAAAGTAACAAGGTGTCATATAAAAAGACAACCGATGATAATGATAAGCTTTTATCTTATACTTCGCGAAGTAGCACATTTTTATTGGATGATTAGACGACTGAAGGACGATTGCTACGTTTCGAATTGAGCATTGGACTGCAAGCTGTAGGTTCGACTAAGCCCAGACGGCCAAATACGAAAGCGTCGTTCGCCAAAGCCCAAGCTCAGTTGTTCGTGCGCATCTAGTCAACAATTAAGATATATTTCACGCAAAAACACTAATTAAAGTCTTTTAATTATCTCCCGAGTGAAGGAATAGGAAGTGTTGGGCGCGTGTGTTCGTAACGAACGGCGGCGAGCTACGGTGCCTCCCACCACTCACTGAACAGGGACTGCCGCTAACCTATCATTTTCATTAGGAAAACCTCGAACCACTTCCAACCAGAGCTGCAAATCGCGTGCCCCAATGTTACGCAATCCGGACTAGCAATTAAAACGTATTAAATTTGAAATTTACGAGAAAAAACAATCCTTATTGGAAAATGTCGTCTTCGAACGAATGTCGTAATCAATTTAACGAGAATAATCTCCAAGAACTGTAGCACATGGGACCACAGAGGCGACGAAATACATGTAATCCAGGCGAGCTTGTTCGGTCGAAATAATACATATTTGTTTTCATTCTGAAAGTCAAATCGACTTGTTTTTTATGTGTTTTATGTATTTGTTAGGTCACACAAATTCAGAAACTCATCATTCATCGCGATAATCTCGCTACGAATTAAACTCACTGATCACCTGACTACAGTTTGATCTCCAGGCAATGGTGTACCGAAGTGGTACTTTTCTGAAAGACATTTGGAAATTTCCTGGTGAAAACCTGGAGTCAGTTCCCTCGATACACCCCCGGACTCATTGGCAGCTAGCGTGAATTGTTTTCGATTGAATAGGCAGGGGAGGATGATATTTTCACGCCACTCTGACGCTCCGTTCCGGCGCAAATGGCGCTCCAGGTGTACGCCGCGTTAATGCGGGGGACGTTGTCTCGGGAGATTCGCCCGTTTCTCGCCGCCCATAAGAAAGCTGTCTTTCGGACAATGAACGCGTCCGCTGCATCTAATTATTGAATAGTATTAGCTAGCGCTCAAGTGGGCTTTTTAGCGCTTGACGTGGCATCACTGTTAAACGTTGGTACGCGCTAAAACCAAATTCCCCCGCCCTCTCCTACCACGCTACGAGCGAACGATTTTCAACGACGTACATTTGTGATCAGGGTTATTCAGTGTTACCAGATTTTCACGCTTTCTCCAAACTTTTTTGTTTTGGTGTTGGACTTACGAAATTTCATTATCCGTTGAGGCTGCGCGACATCACCAAGGGCGAGCACATGAAACAGTGTCAACATAGAGTTAATTAATGACTTTGGCCGTGTCAAAATGAAATATTAATGAAAATTTAAACCCATCATAGTAAGTGAACGTATCTCAAAATATATTACAGCTTTTTCACACATTTTTATAATAATGTGGCGTAACTTCATGTTATTATGACTCCTGCAGTGGCATGTTTTTTTAGAGAGAGGGATCATTCAAATTAGTAGTCATTCATGGAATGTATCTACAAATTTAGCACCACTCCAACAAGAGTACCCATATTTTCGAAGCAGGATTTTTACATAAATAATAAACTTAAAATCGGCGACTGCACTTCAAATGTAAAAGATCCCTTTCTTCACCTTAGTACGCCTAATGATAAAACGTGTAACGTCTAGATTACTAAAAATACGTATATTTCAATTTATGTTTTCCAACTCCTCGACACAGCACGTCTACGTCTGTATAAATGAGTTCAAACGTTTGAGCGAACTCGAACAAATGTGCACATCCGAATAGTTAATTAGGCTTTACCTAATCAGCTTCCACTTGTAAATGGTAATTTGGATTAACGCCAAACGTCGTCCACCGAATCAAGTTCTATTATTCAGCGAATGAGTTCAGAGGTGAATTGCTTGTCAGCAGACAATTGGATTCTGGCATTAAAGTTGCAGCGGCGTCTAAACTAAATAGGAAAGAAGTGCTTGAGTGTCGGATGTTCTGCTCCTAGCAACAAATAAGACCGATTTTTAGGCAAGTAGTCAAGTGTAACAGGAACATTAAGCTCAATGAACCTAGCTTATAGATTAAACCCAAAACTTTACAAAACTATTTAAACTTGGCGATATAATTAAGACAATTGTTGATTATAATGCTGTAGTAGTTGCATATATTGTACAGAAAATAATTCACGAGCAATTTTAATAAAATAGATTATTTGGGCTTGTATCGCTAAATATCCGAAAGTGATTAAAATGAGACCCGGAAAGTGATTGTCCCCTCTCCTTTTCCTTTGCAGCGCCGAGGTCTAATCTCAAATTTGCGCCTAATAAAACAAAGGAGGGGATGTTGCCAATTAATCCGCCGAAGGACTGGTCTAAGGCAGGTAAGGAACAATGCACCGTCGAGGGTAGCTTGCGGAGCAGAGTCCTGTCTAAAATTCGGCTGACGTTTAACCCGCCACGAATCAACCATCACCGTCTCCATTGAAACCGTAACGGACACTTGCCCGGAATGATGTCATCGGCTACTCACTTCTGTGTTTGAGTCACAGCTCTGACAGCTGCCCATTTGCGGTCAGTGAACTAGGCACGAACCGACGACTTAGAACATCATGAACCAAGTCTTGGTTTTGATCCTGCCAACTTCAATTAGGACTCGAGTAAAAAAAACTACCACATGTGGATAAAAACTAAAACCTGAGGCACAAAACGGAATAAAACGACAAAGAAAAAAATTACTATACTATGGAAATATATTCAAATAATTTACAAATTAAGGAATCTAATTTTTATTTTCTGAAGTTCAACACTAAAAACAAATTCACAATTGTATTAATGATACCTGAATTTGGCGATTTAATATCTCATTTACTTAAGTAGATCAGACAAGTACATGCAAACAAGCTTCCGAATTATACAGTTACTGTTGTACTGAAATATCATTTATACTGCACTAAGAGAGTATATAAAATATAAACAGTACAATATAAATGAAAAAATAAAAATATTACTTCTTACGCGTTTTCCAATTGTTATGTACAGCGGAAGGTAGTTTTAGTCTTTTTCATTTTGCACCACTTCATTATCGAAGGATTAACTTATTCGTAGAATAGAAAATAGTCGTTATCGTAATTCAATAGTGAAACACTTTCGGTGTATTGGCTCGACGTTCGGAATTGTTAGATCGGAATAGAAGTTCGAGAATGCATTTTGTATGCGATGTGAATGTCGTTACGCTAAGCGATTTAATACCAATTGACCATAATGGCTCGATAAAACGCAGTTCATAAAAGTGGTCAATTATGGGCCAGTCCATCATAGACAATTATGAAGGAATTAGCGTTCGATATCCGATGGGCGCAGATTAAATTGCCCGTATGCGTGTTTTCGGGTATTCAACTCGGATGTACTGACTGATTGCTCATGTTGGGTTTTGGAATTAATGAGTAGGTCCATTCATTGATTGAACATTCCCCCTAAGACCTGACGTTCTCTTTTTGGGAATCTAAAGTGATCGAATCGATCAAATTAACATAACCTGACAGAAAATTAACTTCCGGTATCACCGCCTGCATCACGCTAAGTACGCGTTGAGGCATCGAAAGTGCGCATCAAATATAGCAGCATAGCAGTAACCGTTTCTAATTTATGGAAACAATTTTTAAACGAAGCTCGGTTTTTGGAAAAGAGTTATATAAAATATAATTTTACAACCATTTCACAACGCAACAACATTCGCACACCCTCTATTACTTTATTTCAAGAGCCAGAATCACGATATTAAGAGAGAACAGCGCAGTATTTTATTAAATGCCCAGGGCGACAAATTGTGAGAATCACCCCGTTCGCACTTGCCCGTTTTCACTTTGATATTTTGAATGACCAATCATGCATAGGTTGAGTACATTTCCAAACTGACGTCATTTTTTCTATTGAGTATGGAGCTAGTATTTCTTATACGGGATTTTCTTTTTTTGGCACATGGCCAAACAGCACCGGCGGATCTCGGTTTTATTGGCCATCCCCCGTGCGGCGTAATGTATGTACCACGTACAGCTACGACACTATGAAATAGTAGGTGCACGGTTTTCCAATAGCCCATTGAGACTTATCGTTACAAAATTAATCCATGTCCGCCTGGGACCCGGCATTCAATCGAACGCGATAGATGGGGTACGGCCTTCATCGCATCCATGTCGCTGTTGGATCGCAACAGTGAGGTTCTGACCGTTGAAGCTGGTTTCGTGCCTGCTTCATCGAGGCTTCCCACTAAAGCTAGATCATGCTGTCATCAAATTATGGTCTGGGCCAACGCCTACGATATTTGCCATGAATCATCGCCGCAAAGAGCGCTTCAACAAACATCGAACGAAATTTTCACAAGTAGACCACTAGTGGGCTTCGTGAATATCACTGTTACACCACAAGCCTGGATATTGTTTCGAAAAATCCTGAAATGATGTTGGGTTTTATTATTTAAGAAGTTGGTATTTTATTTGAGGTCTATTGAGGATAATGCCAGCGCAATATTAGATAAGTGCAAGGTGCGGGATTTGGCAAGCGTCGATACGAGGCTTATCGCTTCGAAATTAATCTGGATACGAGAATCGGAGGTTCTAATTAATTAGCCATCTCTATCGAAGAGTAGCAGCTCGGTCTTACGTAAACCGGAAGTAGCTAGTGCAACGTCAAGCGTATCGCCCGGGTCGACTACGGGTTGGCTCGTCGGCGCCATTCCAATCCTCCGTTTCCGGTTTGGAGTCGCTCACCTGATTGGCTCCCCTCCCCTTCCCATCCCCCCTTCCTCAACTCCTCCGTGGCGCCAACCTCGGCGGAGCACAACCTTTCAGACTCGCATCCGTCAACCAAAATAACTCGTGCGAGGGTGGGTTGTTATGGAGAAAAAATATTGCGAGTGGTTGAGGAAGTTCAGTGTCTACTATGATCCACGTTTATGCTTGCGGCAAGGACTTTGCGGTTAGGAAACCAAGAACAGTTTAAATATAAAATAAATATATATTTATTATTTTTATAAAGAAATTATTTGGTGATCATTAAAAAGAATCTTCCGATTTTGGCTTATTGAACGAGTATTTAATACATTTTAAATGACAAAATGAAAATCGAAGATGTCTACATTTTTGGCGGAAAACTTTATTCCACCTACGACTTGTATAATACTAAAAGTTTTTTTTTTGTTTCCATCAACCGCACTACAGGCCTAACGTCCCTCTCATGGTGCTTAGGCACTGTGCGAGGGGGAACGACCAGTACCCCGGGATCGAAATTTTCGAGAGCCAGCGCTGGGAATCGAACCCGGGACCGCCGAAACCACAGTCAGTCGCTAAACCAACTGGGCTACGACATTTGTTTCAGTTATTCAGACTTGAAACAAAGAAAATATGAAGTGCACTTTACTAAATTATCACAAATCAAAATTGCTTGACAGTGCAACATTAAATTCATTAATCGACCTTTTAAGGCCATTCTAATCCCAAAACGATTGTCGGTTTTTAAATCGCGGCAGCTGGTTGAGGGGACTATGCTTTAGGCATCATTACTACTCTGTAGATCGTACTACTCCTAACACTGACTTCGCTCTTTCTGTGGTGTTAGTCCACTGACGGCTACCTAACAAGACGCACCGCAAATTGGCGAGTTCATCGCCGACCGCGCAACTAATTTTTGCGGGTGATTTTCCCGTCCTATGAAGGACGATACAGATCTGAGGAGGCCGGTGCGAGTCGAAGGAGAAGACAGGCAAAAGAGCGCTCCATCTCGCACCGCTGCTCCCTATCACCACCCATCCACCACCCCCTACTGTGTGTCGTCAGGCGGAAGAAAGCGCTCCCGACAAAAGATGCTCTCGGGTTTGTTTGTCTAACGTTAGATGGGGACGCAGTCTGCCGCGAGAGCTGGCTAGAGAGAGCGAGAGAGAGAGAGAGAGAGAGAGGTTGAAAGTTTAGCCATTCATTTTTATTTCTACGAGCTCACCAGTTAATCCCTGCCAGCATCGCGCTGAAAGTGGGTGGTACGCTTGCGTCCCCTTCACCCCTCCCTCCACTTGGTCTAGGGGTTGGACCCGACGTCTCGGCATCGCCCGCGGCGGCGGCGGTGACGTCGTCATCCATCGGATCGGTCCCGCAATGTTTTCCTTAATGGGGACAACACGTGAACCTACCTTGAACATGGTGCCATAGGGGCGTGGTGATGGTGATGGGGGATGGGTGAGGATTTGGCTGACGTCAAGACTTGTCTTGTCTTGACATACCTTCGCTCATATATTTGGAGGCCAGCGCGGGACAGGGCTTAGTCCATCTCGTTCGAAATAGGACCATCATCACCGAAAAGGATGGCACTGGTTGTACAATTCGGCGTTTCTTATTTTAAATTTCAATGTAACGAATTGCTTAGAATCATGACACAGGATGAACGGAATAGCTTGAGGAATCGGAACTAACAACTGCGTAACATGCATTAAGGGGTTTTAGTTAGGACGTCTGGATGATATATATATATTAAATGGTGAATTTGGGACAGGCCGAATGAAGGAGACTAACAGAGTGGCGA
>JAQGBY010000563.1:0-41878 GCA_034698785.1 Mycogona germanica | reverse complement strand
CAGTCCTTGGCCTTCTCCTTCGTTCCCAGTTGAGGCCACGGGTGGGGATATATCCAGCTGAGGTGGTGGTGGTGGTGATGGTGTGATTGCCACGGGCAGGGCCGCCACCACCATGGCCACCGCGTGGAGGTGGACACAGGAGTTGAAACAGAGCGCGTAATCCAGGCAGGTGCACAGGTAAGCATGAACGCAGGCGCGACAGCAGGGACAGGCGAGGCTGCAGTTGCATTCGGTGCCGCTTTCACCAATTTCCATTAGGCTGTCACTAGTAGTCACAGTCACCTCGTAGATCTAAAAATGGGATGAAGGTAGATTCGGTTCATTTAGATATCACGGAATTATTAGTCTACGGGAACATATGCGATCACAATTTTCATTTTATCAGCTCACCTGTCGTACATTAGTGTCGCCTCCAACAGCGACCTCCTCCTCCTCCACCATCCACACTCGCTCATCATCACCACGCGACAACTGTAATCCGACGGCGGCCTCGCAGCGCGAGTGCCGAGCCACTCCAGCCGCCTGCAGCCGCTCCAATATGGTCTCGTCCAGCAGGCGCCGGTGTCCGAGTGGCCGTCGCTCGCCGCCCAGCAACGTGTCTCGCGCGTGACCCATCATGTCAGCCAAGACGGCGTGCAGTTCCAGTGTGGCCGGCCAGCGACGGCGGCTGGCTGCGGTGGCAGCCGTGAAACGCTGGCGCATCTCGCGGTGCGCTGGCTCCAGTCCGGACGCGACGGCGGCGGTACCGGCTATTGTTCCTGATCGATAGCAGTGGGCCCAGCGACTGGACAGCGGCGCCCAGTGGGCAGTCAAGTGGCGCGCGAAGTCGGTGGTGATGCGACAATTGGTCAGGTCCTCCAGCGTTTTGCGTAACAATTGCTGGAAGGTGTTGAGATCGCGTTCGCGCACCATCGCCTCCACTTTGCGTCGCGTGTTGCGGGCCACGTCCTTGGGCATACCCTTAAGGTGACGCTCCCAAGTTGATGACACCTGCCAGCCGCACATCCACCTGTAATCAGGCCAAATAGATACAATAAATTAGTATTTATTGGTCCCAAAAGATTAAAATCTCTAATTGAAATAAATTACAGGAGCAGAAATACAATTTTAAAAAACCCAGAATAATATTGCTATGACGAATTAATTTTAATTTGATATTCTAATTGTAACGATCACATGTTAAACGTGTGCAAAAAATTATCGTAAGAAAAGTCATTATGAACAAACACGAACTATAATGCAATACCTCTATTAATTGAGCTTTAGTTATATCTATTTTAGTTATACTATGTTTAACTGTTTCCATTTAAATTGTACATTACGCCTAATTTTTTCACTTTCTATATACTGCAAAAAACTTGCCGCTGCTGTGGGACTCCCATCACCTCGCACCAGGCCTCGTAGAACACGTCGCGATCACCAACGTCAGACTGATCACATTGGTCGCCCACATCGCCACCGGATCCGCCATCTTCCACCTCGATTCCGCCGCCGGACACCAACACCTCTGGTAGCATGGTGCCCACCCGTTGGCGCACGCAGCGCAGGAAGGTCACCAGTACAGAATGATCCAGTCGCCCGGCCACCATGAGGGCCACGGGTAAGGCGCGGCGACAGTCTTCACCCGTCACACTCTCGTCCAACACCAGCAGTGATACCAGGCGCACGACTCCCGTTCCGGGTCTAGCATCCGACGCGACTCCAGTGAATCCGTCGGTGCAGTCCAGGCACACCAGTCGGGGGCCGAGACGAGTCAGAAGCGCCTGCTGGGTGTCGTTCATGACGCCTAGCACGAAGTCATCGTCGCGCAGCTCCTCGTATCGGGCGTCGACGGTACCGCGCGGCTTGTAGCACAGTAATGGACTGTGGCCACCACCGCCGCCACCCGCATCCAGCAGACCCGCCCAGTGGTCGATGCCAGACAATTCGATGTCGGGCTTGCGGATGTCCAGCTATGATAAAATGAAATTTAGACTGGCCAACATAAATCATAGGACGTCAGCAAATGATTTGCAGAAAATTGATAAATGAAATGTGACGAAATGTTTCCTCCAAAAATAGAAAAACTAAAATTTTGTGAAACAAAACTTTCGACAACAATTCTTTTTAATTGTAATTCAAATTGAATATAAATTGACTATTTTTAGAAATCTCGTTTTTGCAAATTTTGTTCGATTCATTAAAAAAAAAAATGAGTATAAACTTTTCTAATTTTGAACATGATTATATATTATTTTTAATTCACTGTAGTCAACTGCACTGTAGGATTCTTTATACCCCTCCAAGTGCTTAGGCACAATGTGAGGGGCACAATTTCACCAGTACCCCGGGATCGAAATATTCGAGAGCCCGCGCCAGGAATCGAACACGGGACCGCCAAGCCACAATCAGTCGCAATACCGACTGGGCTATGACGAGTCGTAAATGAATATCTAGTTTTTTGTTTTAAAGAGCATGTAGTTTCTTTTTAAGGGAACTTTTCCCATGCCTCATTTACAGTAATTCTTACCTTAAAGCTGCGAGCAATGTTATGAATGTCTCGCTTCTTGAGTAGTCTGGCGCGCTGAGAGTCGAGGGCTGCCACTCCGTTACGAAAGTTCTTTAAAATGAGGTCAGGCGAGAAACCGAGCGAAATCTGGTCGGCTACCTGGGCGCGCTCGGTCCTACTCAGGTCCAGGAGCGCCAACCGGTTGTCATGTCCCACGTGTGTAGACACGTAGCTTACGCGCACGCATGCCGCCACTCCCTCGCTGGACGCCACCTCCAGCACAGTCATAGCCGCCGGACAAGAACTGTTAATCTTACGCGTACCTTGCTGTCGGATCAACTTCTTGCCCTTGCTCTCCGACTTGTAGTAGCCCTTCATGTGAAAGGAAAGTGAAAAGTGTATTTCAATGTGAGTTCCAGATTCCCGTAAAGAGGATAAATACATTTATCCGATTAATCCCCGGTTCAAACCATCCAGTGTTGGATCAGGCGCATGTCTACGGATCTCGGAGGGTTCGGATATTTATTGATGAGGGTCAAAGGGTCATTGCGGAAAAAAAACATCTTTGAAAATAAAAAATCTACCTTTCGACAGCAGATGTAGTAAGTCTTGATACCGCCGCTGGTTCTCTTCTTGGCCGTGTTGCGCACGAAGGAAGTGACGGTGCGCCGCTCCTCGTCGCGCTTCCACTCGAAGAACTCTTCTAGCGAGACGAACTCGAGACAATCCTCGGTCAGCACGCTGTCGTGCGTCTCCGCCAGGTGGCTCGCGTAGGCGGCGCGCGATTGGTACTCGAACGGGCACAGCGGACACGTCTGGGCCGCGCGGCTGCGGGCGATCGACTCCTGGTGCACGTTACGCCGGTGACGTGTCAGATTTGACTGCTTGCTGAACTTGAGGTCGCAGTGGATGCAGGGGAATTTGGTGGGCAAGGCAGCGATAGCCGCCATCACAGTATCCTGTAACTCGACCCAGCGGTTTTGCGGCCGGCGACCTTACCAACTTGGTGAAGAAACGAATGCGATTGGAGCCGTGAAGCACCATGTGAATTTGTTTAATTTCACGTGTAATATTAACGTGCTGAAAGTCAATAAATATGCAAATTTGTTGTTATTAACGTTTTTAAGAAAGAAGATCTTGGAAGAGAAAAAATATTCTGGGATCTCTTCAAAATGTAATTAATGCATTTCAAATTTCCCGCTTTCTGAAAAGGGGCGGAGGATTCATGCAGATTCAAAAGAAAAGCAACAGAGCCTTGAAATGAGATGGAGGAGGAACTTTTTGGCATCACATTTTCGTTCCATATATTCTGACAAAAAACTTTGCATATTCTATAAACTTCGAATATATATGACTCTCCCGAAATAAAGAGCAACACGAAGAAATTGTTGTTGTGAAAGGATGAGCACATGGATTAGCATAGCATGCAAAGCGGCATATACCACCACTCACCACTAGTGTCGCCGAAACCAATGACCTTTCTTGTAACAGATTGACACGATTCAAGCGTGTTCTAGCTCGGGGAAGAGAAAATGCAGAATTAAAAATTAAATTTCTTATGAAAACAAACGCAAGCAATGGACAATAACAACCCAAAAGAAAACGAGCCCGGCAAAAGCCATCTGGAATTGAAGAGTAGAGTTTCTAAGTCAAGTGACTTTGTAATTTTTGAATGTATTACAATTACAAATTTTACCCGCAAGCAGCCCCCAAGAGAGGGGCCTACGTGTGTGTATGGTTTCCTTAATTGTCAGGTTTACCAAGGAATGCGAGAGAGAAAACGCGTCTCAATGTCAATGTTAAACATTCGACCGTGATAAAACAGAGAAATACAAGTTTAATAAATAACGCATAACTTAAGAGCTTACTTTGATAATCACCGGCGAAGGAAATTCATCAAAACAAAATGTTGGAGGGGGCAACCCTTGTCAAACGTCTTGAGCACGAGATTCAAAATATTAAATCAATAGCGAAATCAACAGATTTGTCTCTTAAAAACATACACATAACATGCAAGTAGTAGTATCAATAACTAAAATTATTTATAGTTAAACAGTATTGAATTATTATAACTAAATCTTGCACATTTTCAATTTCCTTTAATAAATATATTTTAGCGTCGTCCCCCTGCTACACCAGTGAACCTACATTGCCATCTGGCGGGCAAAAGCTGGCACCACCCATCAATGATAGCTTTTATCTTTTGGTGTACATAAAATATAGTTCGCGTTTAACAATTAATAAGTCCAACGTAAAAACGTTTCTTATTGAACGCGCTCATACAATGATGGACTCTACCGATTTTAGCCGAATGTTTGAAATCAACAAATTTTACGTGAGTGTTGTTTATCGTCAGGTGTTTCGTAATTCCGCAGGTGTTTTATGAAAAAGGAAACAATTAATGGAACAGAGATATTTGTTCCATGAACGATAATGATCAGCAGAATCGCTAGACATCGGATAGTCTAACTACGGACTGTGATTTGTCTGGTAAGCTATCAAATTGCGTTAGGCCTATGGCCTATATAAGGCCCATGCTAGGCCTAGCCCAAGGGAAACCCAATGGGAAGAGGAAATTTGGATATTTCCTCGGTGGCATCGAGACCCTAAGAACCGTAAAAATAAGTCTAATGTTTAGTAGACATTCTTCGCGGTGGGTTTGTGTGCCTAGATTCCAAGAAAGAAGTCTTTAACTGTTGCCCTATTTGAAATGCTGAGTCTTGCACCAAAAAAGACGCCCTTGACCGTCATGCAATTATTCCATTTTACTCCACATTCAGTTTGACCTATTCCCCCACCACATGTAAGCCATATTTTTCACCTTTTTAAAAACTTCATGCCAAATGTGCAAAACGTTGTCACATGTACATTGACGTTCAATACAATTCTGCCGATTTGAAGTGCAAACAACTAATCCCGGTTCAAACCGGGATGGAATTGCCTCTTGACTAATGTTTTTTCTGCTTGCGCAGAAATTAAATTTCCGCAGACGTCAGGCATAGCGTCATAATTGCCACTAGGTTGTATAGTGCTAGATGAGCATGCTAATAAAATGAATGGATATGGCTTGACAGCAGATTCGACTTTTGGAGAAAAGGAACCTGTGATTTCATATTTGTATTTGACCATAAGCGCCAATAGCACGCTGTACTGTGTATGACAGTGCATATTCATACTATCTTAGCTGTCGCCGAGCGCATAGTAGCGAGCGTAGACTAATAAATATTCAAAAATATGTATGTACTCTGTAAACAAACGTATTGTTTGTGATATATTACATGGTAACAAATCATTACTTTAATGCCTTATTTCTAAAGTGAAATGACCGTATCAACATCATTATTTTTCTTCATTGCATCGCTTGTGAAATAAATACATCATCCAGTATTACATAATATTCGTGTGCTAATGAGACACATGAGCGAATGAGACACGTGAGAGAATGAGACAAATGAGCGAATGAGTCAATCAGCTTCATTGTTCATCAATCCCACGAGTAAAGTGCTGTTCAATGTTTGCACTATCTGATTCGAGGGCGAAGATAGTTTGATAAACGAAGCGTTTGCGTCACATGCATCGTGCGATGATCCATTCAGTATAAACCACTACGATGTTTGGCGCAATCCGCCAATTGAACGGTTGCATTTACCGAATAATTCAATCATTTTTCTTCGTTTTTATTATCTGGTTTACCGGCAAACTAAAATTTCTGATTGCATTTGCTTTGTGTTCAAATGCCATCCGTGATACTCTTAGATTCTCGATTGGTCAATAAGTCAGTCATGTCGCGTTTATAATAAACTGAATATTGTCGAAAATAAGCCTTCACGCCCAGATGGTCAGCTTAACATTCATGTAAACGCGCATACTGTGTTGGAATAAATGTCATGACTGTTGGTGATATCACGCGACAAAAGCGAAACCTACATGTATTCCACGATGTGTTTGCCATAAAAAAGGCGCTTTTAAATATAACCATTCCTTCTCTCTCATATGCCATTCTGTTAAAATAGTGGGACTCATGGGACTTTGAGGCGGAGGCTGTTGCCAAAAACCTAATAAAAATATCATTTCATTTTTACTTTCGAATAACTTTAGAACATTTTTTTTAAATATTTTTTTTCTAAACATGCACAATATCGATTTTGTATATTTGGTGCAAGGGATTTCATTCGCGAAACTGGCCGCAAAGATGGAAAAACAACTTTCCATGCCTTTCAAACAATTCTTGAACTTACTCGCTTTCTTGTGGTCTCCAAACAAACTTTAGCTATGGATAGGAAGTGGGAATACTATACAAGTTATTGCTGACTTCGAGTTAGCATCTTAGCAGTTTCCTGTTTGAAACCGGAATTTTGGTATTTGGATGCACGCGCACAGTTTACGTGTAATTTAGGAGTGTTTATCGGGAAGCAGCTGTTTATACATGTACATGTCTATTAAACTATGTGAACTATTGATGTCAGACTGCCGCACCTGGTGTTCGGTTAGCCCTGGAAACGCACGAACAAAGAACCATCCAACAGACTTTGCACGAACTGAAATTATGTTAGATCTGTGCGCTTCCATCGATCGCTCTAAACAAGTGGTTCAAGCTGGCGTATCTGCAGTTTCCACACGGTGGAGTTAGTGTACACGAATCTGGTAATTAATCTATCTTGGTTGATAAAAATAAAAATGTGGAAATTGTCATCAAGAGCATCGTTGATGAAGCGTGGTGATATATTTATTAGCAGCAACATGTAGAGTTAACAAAATAACTTGTTTAGTACCATAACAATGTGTGATATTAAACTGTAACCATTTAAATAATGCAACAAAATTGACCAATAAAACGTACCAGTGTGGGCAAACATGTGATAAAAAATATAAATTACGAAACTCTTGCAAATTATTTTAATTTTCAAATTTCAGGTGGGACTTGCATGCGTCGATCAGCGCCACCCCAACGATTGTACATCCGTTGGACCCTTGAACACAGCATGACGCGTCTATTGGCTGTCCTACTTGTATTATGCGCAACGCAAATGCAATATCATATAGGTAGGTTTAAACCTCTTCTGTCAAATTTAACATGTATCTACTGCCAAACCAATCTACTGATTTGGAAAATTTGAACACAAATGCAAATATATATGGCAATCTATTTAAAAAAAATTCGTTTAAAAGTACATTTGCATTTGTGAAAATATGTGACCATTCCAATATGTGACTAATTTGTGTTTTTTGATAATTTTTTAATTGTTTTATAATTTTTTTTAATACAATTTAAATTTTGATATTTATTTTTTAAAATTTGATATTAATTAGTAATTACATTAAAATCGTTCACTGAAATAAAATGCTGCAAAATATAACAAAAAATGTATTTGAGTGCTCATTTGCCTTGAACCTTTCAATGTTGTATTAGTAGTGGTTTCAGTACATGTGTTTGAGTCTGTGTTTTTCAGTGAACAATTCCATTTAGTGATTGTGAATTGCCATGTTATATTTTGCGGTACATCCTACTCCTTCCCAGCATTCAAAATTGATAATTATTTCGTTTGACTTTTTCATTGTCTGTTCCTCGTCCGACCGTGGTCAATGTAATGTTCATATTTCAATCAACCCCAATTTTATTTCCCAGGCGATGCCAGCACCACCCGGTTGAAGCCCTGTCCCGGCACGGCAGTTTCGCTCCACGCCGTGCGCCGCGTCACTCCTTATGGCAACGCCTCTGCCGGCACCTACAAGAATCTAGAAGGAGTGACGGACCTGGAGTCGTGCGTGCAGTCGTGCTGTGAGCAGGGCTCCTGTAACGTGGTGCTGTTTCACGATCGGCAGTGCTTCACCATCACCTGCCACTCGGTTGAGGACTGCGAGCCGCTGCACCGGTCCGGCTCTAAATTCGAGGACACCTACATGGTGAAGGTGCGCCGTGTGGGTGAGTTTCAACCTTTTTCGAGCATCAGGATCTTTGCATTTGTGTTGCAAAAAAAAGGTGCACAGAAACGCCTGTAGTGCAGCGACTACAGTGATGGGAAATAAAGAAAAATATATATTGCAATATATACAGATAACATTCTTAACAAATGTATTTGTTGCTGTGTGAGAAATAATTGTCGGTCATAGTCAAAAGGGCCAAATGATTCAAGGAGTACGGTTGGCCTTACAATCTTTTCAAGCTGCCTTACTTTTTTAAGATCCCGTCAAACTTACCTTTTTTGTAATCAAATTTTGACAATTTTATTTTTGGATTTTTATGTATCGGTAATTTCTGGAACCAAATTTGCCCAAAATTTGTCAATAGAAATGTATGAGTTTTGCGTTAAGAAATAGTTGTAAAACGTGTCTCCAAGACATTTTATTAATCAGAGAATTATGACGAACGTGGTGTTCCTTTTTTTCCCAGAACTCTCCGATTACTTGGAGACAACCACGTCCAGGCGGCGCTACGGTAGCAATTTCATTGAGCAACCTGTGTAAGTGCCAGCAACTGTAAAAAGTCTTAATATTTTCAATTAATTTTGTTCAGATGCGAAGTGCTCTCTAGGTTTGAAAGTCTTATGATTCAATATTTCTGTTACACTTACTGTGACTTCAATGTCATCTGTGACAACTCGGTCGCCCATTTTATGACGATTTAGATCGTTACAAACAGCAGTAGAAAGTCACAAATCTGCAACGCAGTATTTGACTGTTTCATTCGTTTTATTTCGTTGGCCTCCGTACATCGAACAGCTCGTTGGCTAGCACAGATCGGCAGGTGTTGTCCAACTACGTGTGCCCTGTCAACGAGGTGTGCCTGCCGATCGGCGACAAATTGTGTTCGTGTCAGTGCCAAGAGTTCTTTCGACGCGACCCAGTCTCCAAAGTGTGTGTGGCGGCGGTGGTTGCCGCAGCGTCAGTCAGTTCTCCCGGCCCCGGCTCGTCAGATTCGGCGAGAGTCGACGTCACTGAGGAGATCGGCGTCACCGCGGAAGCACGCAGCGTGGCCACTGTGGTAGGTTAGCGCAGTGTGTGTGTGTGGGCGGTTGACAGTCTAGTCAGGAGTACGGTGGGGGGTACCTTGGATGTGGGAGAAATATTGTTGGGCGTACCCTGTGTTATTATAGTTATTGAATAACGCAAAAGGAGTTTGGGTGTTGCAGCACTATGCGAGGGACACATTTTAGCCAGCCCCGGGATCGAATAATTGAGACCCTGCGCCGGGAAACTAAAAACTAACCCGGGACTGTCGCACGACGGCGTCCAATTCGTGATGCTATGAAAATCGCCAAGCAATAACCGAATTGTCTTTGTGTAATTGGAGAAGCTATTTTTCCTGCTGCGAATTTATGTCTGACAAAAGATATTTCAAACATGATTACAAATGAAAGATTGTGTGGAACATTGACTTTGCTTTAGTTATCAACCGATTTGTCATATATAAATTTCATTTAGCCAGCTTTCAATTAACGTATTTGTATTTACGTATATGAGTCCTGAGTTAATTTATCATTTCAGACCTCTGCCGTTGTTAACGCAACGCCAAGCGCCCCCGCTTCTTCCTCAACAGCATCCAACCAGCACCACCTGGTGGTGTCTGCCGGCGAAAACAAGGTGGTTCAGCTGCCGGAAAATTCAGTCAGCCTTTCGGCCTACGCCCTACCCAAGGAACCCGAAGGTAAAATCCGACCGTGCCGTCATCCGTGCTCTTCTGTTATTCGCTCTTTGATTATCACTTGTTTGATTTGTTTTTGCTCTACCCACTGAAATAAAACCCCGTGTTTTTAAGATGAACCCCCTTAACAAACATTCATTAACTGAAATAAAGATTTAAAAAAAAAAATCAATCCAGAGAGCACTAAAATTATCACAAACAGCGAGTGTAGCATTTGGGAAAAATATATTTTGATGTGCTTCAATCTGGAGCTCTCCTGGATCTAGCATACCATCAATTTAAATAACAGTCCTCATACTAATTAATCGTTTCTGTGATTTTGCTATGCAATATCTAGTTTGTTTGTCAAACAATTCGAATCACTACGCTATAAGCTCATAGTATCACTTTTCCATCTCTGGTTTGATTTCAGGCAACCCGTACAAGTACGAATGGATCTTGCTGACACATCCGACTGGTGACGACATGGGCACGATGAGCAATACCAACTCCCCGACCTTAAAATTGACCGGGGTAAGAAGTATGACCGGTGTTTGTTTACTAGCAAGAAAATATTCTTGCTGTGGGATAGCGCAAATTACTTATTTGTAAAACAATCTTGTTAGGGTGTGTGCCGATATAAGTGCAATATGTGCCGGGGATTTCAAATATCATTTGCTGGTTCAATAATTTTAAATTTCTAATTGTAAATATTGAAAAATATGAAATTAATTATTAAGGTTGTTTTCAGATGAAAGAAGGCCTCTACACCTTCAAAGTGACAGTGTCCAGTGAAATAGCTTTCGGAGAGGCGTTTGTCAATGTCACAGAATTACCCCGTAAGTTGGTGACCAATAATTTTGACTAGGTCAACCAGAGTGGCACGCTACCCAACCACTACATTTGAAATTGTGCTAAGATTCTAATTTGGTTATTATTTCTTTGTCCAGCCAAGAGAGTAAACAAACCGCCTGTTGTGGCCATCGTCCCGGTGAACCAGACAGTAAAACTGCCCAACACCGATACCATACTTGACGGATCGTGTAAGTACGACCCGTCGTGGCGCAGTTGGTTTATGACGGACTGCGGTTCGGCGGTCCCGGGTTCGATTCCTGGCGCGGGCTTTGGCTCGGGGTACTGGTGAAAATGTGCCTCTCACATAGTGCCTAAGCACCGAGAGAGAATCTTCCTGTTGTGACCCGTCACTTCAGTGAATTAAAAAAAAAAAAAGAGTCAAGAATTCTAATTTATGTTGATATTGCATTTCAATTGATAGGTCCAGGGCATTGTCGTACTTTTATATCTATGCTTCAAATAGAGGAACCCAATGTTTGAATCTGCTTTCTCGTTAACTATAGCGAGTACTGATGACGACAAGATAGTCAGTTACACCTGGGAAATCGTGACAGCCCCCATGAGTTACACTGCCGAACTGTCCGAGACGGCTACACTCCAACTGAAGAATCTCATTCCGGGATTTTACCGATTCATGTGAGTTTTTAATTTCGATGTAGTGACTCCAAATGGTCATGCACAGTAAGCAGATTGACATCACGGGACACCATCTTTAGAAACTTTAGTGCTGTATTTTGAAAAATAAGTGTCATTCCTTCCCAGGCTAACTGTCACCGATTCCGATGGAGCCAAGAATGCGACCTACTGCAACGTGACCGTCATAAAAGGTAATGTCATTCGGATGTTGAAAGTTATTTTTCAAGTAAAGGAGTTTTTGTAAGAGCTGAACAAAGCTAGCATAAAGTATACATATGCTAACAAAATTGTGTATATAATATTGTGCTGTGTTCGCGCATTTCAACGTATTAAATTAGTACACATAAACTGTCGCTGCATTTTTGCGGTTGGGCCGCTGGCTTCGGAATTGCCTGTTTTTCAAGTATTGCGGGTATTGTTTTGCATTGCGCACCAATTACACTCTAGTAAATAAAAACATTGTCGTTGCCCATCTGCCATAGTGAAAGTAATAGAGACAAATTGGTATTCATGCCATATTCTTTTGGTTTGTTGTTCGTACGCGAAGAGACAGACTATCCGCCTGTCGCTAACGCCGGCGTGGACGAGATCGTGTACCTGCCTCGTAAGGAGGTTACTCTGAACGGAAGTCGCAGCACCGATGACAAGGGCATCAAGAGCTGGGAGTGGACCAAGGGTGACGGCGTCAACAAGGCCGTCGACATGCAGAACACTCGCACGCCGCTGCTCCACCTATCCAACCTGGAGGTGGGCATGTACACCTTCGTGCTGCGGGTGACTGACACGGCCGACCAGACATCGACAGCCGAGGTCCACGTCTTCGTGAAACCCGGCGACGAGGGTCCCTCCTCGGACGCTGGCGACAATCAAGAGATCATGCTGCCGACCAGCTCGGTCACCCTGGACGGAGGCAAGAGCCGCGACGACATAGGCGTGGTCCAGTGGGAATGGAAGCAGGTGAGCGGTCCAACGGCGGCCAAGATAGACAACTCGACCCAACAGAAGGCGACGGTCTCCACCCTTACCAAGGGCGTCTACGTATTTCAGCTGACTGTTTACGATGACAAGAAGGCGTCCAGCAGCAGCACCATGACTGTCACTGTCAAGCAGAGTGAGTTTTTGCTTATGTTCGATTGCACAAAAAATATTTCACTGGGATCGTGGGCGCACATATGTGCACGGGGAAAACGATTCTGTACTGGATTCTCGAAAAAAATCGAAGAAATGTGATCTATTTTGGCATGTGGAGGCCAGAAAAAATCTGGATTTCCTTTCCTTAATTGTAATTGTTCTTTTTGTAGGCAAAAATGATCCTCCTAGAGCCAATGCAGGTGGGGACAAGACGGTAACGCTTCCCTGCAATCTGATCACACTGAACGGATCGGCATCTACCGATGACGTAGGCATCGCCCATTACGAGTGGGTCCGCGATTCTGCCAGTTTGGCTGCTGGGGTAAATTGAGAACCGGTTTTGAAATTGTGCTTTTGCGTCCTAATTAATGTTTTATAATGGTCTAGTTGTCGAAATGTTTGTTCTATACAACCACGTTCCAAAAAGATGAAAACTGTCTGTTGCTTCAGCAAGGTTCGAGTGGCAGTACATTATCTGAAGGAATATATATTCGAGACGTTTGTCGAATACATTTTTCTTTTTTAGAAAACAGCTTTTCTTTCTCTGCGCTTTAGGAAATTTTGGAGGGCTCTCAGCACACGCCCTTACTCATGCTGACCAGCCTGATACCGGGTCGATACCTTTTTAAACTGACTGTTACTGACGCGGACGGCACAAGTAGTTCGGACACTGCTTCGCTGATCATAAAACCAGGTAATTCAGACGTTTATGTCATGATGAGCTGGACGATTACTCCACCTGGCGCTGACTAGGAAAAATTCGACCAAGAAATATGAAGGCAGATTTGTTATGGCAAGATTAACCATAACCTGTTTCTGATAAGAGTTTCTCCATTGTCGCACGCATTCCTTATCGGTTCTTGATACAAATACGTTATTCTTTTTTGGTGTGTTCCCCTACCACAATCAGATGCCATCGAAATGAACAAAGTGGAAATCTATATTGTGGGCGACCTTTACAGTTTCACAGAGGAACTAAAAGTGAGTTTTCGAAATTGATTTTTAGTTGAAAACTGATCATTCATTTTTTTTTAGATCTGTGTTTAGGTCTGTTGAAGTAATATTAAAACATGTTTCGTTCAAAGTCATTGATTTGCTCGAATATGCTTTCCACGTGCATTTTTCATCGATTTACAGACATTATAAAATGGCGAAATTTTAAAATTTGAGAGCTTGAACTGGCTTAAGCAAAGCCAAAAGTTGAGTTTTATCTAAGTTACTTTGTTAGATCTAAGTTGTTAAGAGCACTGTCTGTTAAACAAGTCTGATAAATCGCTCGAATCACTAATTGTTTCGTCTCTTTTTTCCCCTTCACAATTTACAAACGAAGGTGACAATTTCGAGAAAACTAGCCCTACTGTTACAAGATGAGGCTGAGACGACTGTAGTAATTTCTAAAATTTCTATGGAGAAAAACACTGGAAGGTAATTATTAAATTGTATCTCGTTTTCTGATTCTGGGGAAGAGATGGCGAGGAGACCTGCTTGAATAATAAATACTCTTGGTCCTGCTATTTTCTTGCTTCACGTTGTAGATTGATTTGTTTAGGTGAACTTGATTGCCAGACTTACTTGTGGAAGCAAATTTAAGAATTTCCTGTACATATATTCATTTCATTTCAGTTAAAGCAATTACAATTTGTGATTCTGATCTTTTGTTTATAAATGTTTCCATTTTTTAGGTTGATTCTGGTATTTCACGTTGAAAAAAATTCAGTGGGCGGTCGCACCTCGATTCAGGACGGACTCGAGGTGGTTCACAATCTCAAGCGACGACTGAAGAGTGACAGTGGGCTGCTCAATGTTCCGGTTGTGTCAATTGACACTGTCAGTGAGTGTTCTATCCATTTAACTAGTGGGAAAAATTTATTTTCGAACTCGGATGATTTGTCTATTAGCCGCTTAAAGATTGAATCTATGGAATGGCAATAATTTCGCCAACAAGTCGTGTAGCAAATTGTTAGTTTGAAGATGCTCCAATGAGAGCTTCAACAAAACGAAATTTTATGCTTGGAATAAAAGTGCGTAATCAAAATAAAGATTCGAAATTCAAGGAAATTTCTGCTGTCACATTGATGCAGTAATGTTTGACAACATTTTGGCACATTAGTGGTCTTATTTTGTCCTTTCGGAAATGACCCGGAGTTCTGCTTCATTCATTCGCAGTTTGCCAGAATAATTGTTCCGGACACGGGTCTTGCGACCAGTTCACGAAACAGTGCGTGTGTGAGGCTTTTTGGATGGAGAACGTTGTGCGAGTCTATTTTGGCGACAAAGAAAGCAATTGCGGTAAGTCTGCTGTTCCTTCACATACTTAATCAGACCGGCTTAATTGGATGAATATTATGGAAAATCTGCACCTTGTTGGTTCTAAAATGCCTGTCTGGTCCGCATCAGTTTCAAAAATACTTCACAATTATTTCGAACGTCGGGCCATATACTGGAGTAGTCCGCTGGCTGGGGAGCCGACTCCTGCGCAGTTTATTCGATGTCCCATTTTTTTTTAATTCGCTGTAGTCACACAACAAGATTTTCTGTACCCCTCTTGGTGCTTAGGCACTATGTGAGGGGCACATTTTCACCAGTACCCCGGGATCGAATATTCGAGAGCCCGCGCTGGGAATGAAACCCGGGACCGCCGAGCTCGGTCGAGTCGGTCGCTAAACCAACTGGGCTACGACGAACAGTACCAATTTAATTAATTAAATTAAAAAATTTAGTTCATTAAAATATTTTCAACTGTGATAATTTATTGATTGGCCATTTTCTTGTATCCATTCGCCTTTATTCTGAGTGATCTGTGATGTGTGGCTCTTCAATCTATATATTTGATATCGTTCTATATATATTTTCTTATTCAGATTGGAGCATTCTGTACGTAATCATCATCATATTTGTGGTGGCCATTTTATGTGGGACTGTGGTGTGGGTTCTAGTCTGCCTGTGCTCCCGGTAAGTTGTCCCCACTTAATTTAGGAAACCGTCCTTGAATTTATTATGCTCAAACAAACCAGTGTCATCGAAGATCATCAAATAAATTGTGACTGACCATCCATGAAACTGACCTCTTTCCCTCCTTGCAATTTTGACATAGCTCTTTCGCTGAAAATAAATGTTTAATATGTTACAATTCCTGCCACAAAAATACAAAATTGTGCTGGTCCTTGAAAAAGATTATTAAAAAACGTGTACATTTGTTTAAAAAATATTTACATATTTTAGGGATTCACTAATTTGTAGTGGTAGAGATATGCAAAAATTCTCGATGTGACTAATATTAGATTTTGAATTGTTTTTTAAACCTCATTTAGTAGAACCAAAAGAAAGAAGCCGTTGCTGCCAACAGCCAAGTAAGCATACAATCTGTTGATTTGAAGTTTACTTTTAAAATGTTAAGCTGAATTTCTCTGAACTGAAATTTTGTAAGAATTCACTTCTTTTTTGTTTCATGCCAATGCCAATTGGACTTATGCTGTATTCCCGTGCAACACTTTTTTTAAATTCTGTATTCTATATTAATAAAATACACCGAGCTCAGATTTAGTTGGAAAAAAGGATGAAAGGATATTGCGCCTAATTATTTTATTTTTTGTCTTGATACAGTCGCAATTTGTTTTCTAGATTGAGGCTTCCCAGAAGAAAACGCCATCGATACACCCTCTTGGAAAACATCAGTGACAAGGAAACTAAAGAAATGCTTCCAAAAGGTACGCGTTTTGGCGAAAAGAAAATGCGCTAAAACAAAAACAGGGTTGCCACATGCGATATCCTGGAAATATCAAGATGGCGATTAAATCCGAAAAAATTAATATATTTTATGATGTTCGATCTAAATTGAACCAATGACAGTGTGGTATCCACACATCTACCGGTGACCTCAGCCTTTTGATTACTTTTTCTGGATATTTTATAAAGATTCACCTGACGATTCTAGAAAAAATGAGTGTTTGATAAGCATTTGCACTCTGAATTTAAAAGTATGGTTTTTTAAATATCCATTATTATGATGACACTATGTATTTGCTAACTCTGAAGCCGTAGTACTTGGTGAGCCCAAGACATTCGTGGAATATTTTTATAGGTTCAGACTTAGGGTCGCTTGACTGGTGAATCCATGAATGAATTTGGAAAATAATTAAATGGAACTTGGTGATGTTGCCGATTGGAGATTTCCAACACTCAAGCCATCCGAGCTCCAATTGCTTAATACTGTTTCTTGTCAGTTTACAGCACTCTTATGTGCTAGCCCGGGCATAAAGCCATGAAGCTAAGTGTTTGAAACAAGGCTTGTCTTGGATTCACCAATCAATAAAATTCCTTCGAATTATTTTAAAAATTTGATGGCATTATCGTTTCCATGTTAAAAACTGATAATTTTATAAAACCGTGTGAATCGTCCAACCTTTTATTTTCGCGAATCAAAATTTGAAGTTCATTTTCCGAAATGCATCTGAAAAATGTCGCTTCTGTGGAGATGAAATTCGAAGTGTGTGTGTGGCAGTTCTGTTTTATGCCATTTTTAATGACACACGATGTGCTCATTCCATCAAACTCGACGATTGTGTTCCGCAGCAGTGCAACACCTCAGCAATCACAGCACCATGATCTCCGACTCCGAGCTAGAGTCTGAGACTGTGTTTGAGAAGACGCTCAACGGCATCGGACTGGCCAACGGCAGCATCAACGGTCTCGCATCCGCCACCAACGGCTTCTCCAAGCTGCCGGACGCCGGCGGCCGATCCCCGCAGAAGGTTCGAACGTGATTGCCGGTCTTCTGATTGGTTGGGGGGGAGAAACGTGTGTCCTCCTGATCCCCACCCTGGTCTATCGTGTGGTGGGTACCAAAAGTAGGATACTGTGATAGCTAGTCATGGTGTGTCTCCGAGTTGCTCCATCAGAGGGCACATCGAACAATGCAAAACAGGAGTCAGAAAATTTGTAACGGTCGTCTTTGACATTCTTGTGCGGCGAAAGACAACACATTGTATCCCGATGAACCAATTATCTAGTCTCTGCGAGGAAATGGCTCGCTGAATGAAGATGCGCGTCAAGAGAGCTTCGAAATAAAGCTCAACTGTAAATTAGGAGTTTTGATGTCGACGTGTGGCATGAACATGTCTACTCAAATTCCCACGATTTATTGATGTGAAGGACTGATTTCACAAGACCTACTGAGACAAAGTCTGCAGTCATTTGACGAAGCGCAAGAACTTTTGCTGCAATTTATATCGAAAACAGTTACTAGTATAGCCAATGCTACGAAGCCTTGGTCATGTGCTATTAAGTGTGCAAGATGAAGAATTTTGGTTTAGTTGAAGATGTCTTATTGGATGCCGGAAAAAATGAGTGAGTGAAAAAATGCGTGTTGCAGGAATGCTTCTGCGCAATCCCTTGTGCGTTTTGGTGCAAAATGGAAACATTCTGAACGTTTACAAGAATGATAAAGGTTATTTGGCAAATTGCTGTCGTTACGAACGTCAGCAATTTGACGTAGATATCGGTCTTATACTTCAGTTTGTAATGAAACTTACTGGTTGAATTTACAAAACTTTTCCTAAACTACTTGATATGCATGAGTTTACGTCAAATCATAGCAAATAATCCAATAGAGGTGATTAGGTTTGAGCTAGGAATGATATGGTGGAATCCCAGATTCTGAAAACTATTGAATCTTCAAAACTGTAAGAACGAGGAAATGCATCGTATGCAATTTGCTGAGCTATAGCTCAAGACAGTTGCCACAAAGTATATTTTTGTGTTGACCTACCAACATGATGTCAATGTTAACAAGACATGTTCTTAAATTTTGAAAAACTAGCAACATTCCATTAGATATCGATATCTATATTTGCGATATGTGCCAAAACATTTTAATCAAAATTTTTTGAAACAAACGCAATTTAGGTCATTGCGGCTGTGCATTATTTTAATTTCAGAACCAGCCTGATGTGCTTTAAGAATAATATCGCAACCCCAGTTATTTTAAAATATTTAAGTAAGGATATGTGAAACTATAGTTAGTTCAATATTTTGCTTTACTTTCATGTACGACTCGTCGTAGCCCAGTTCGTATTGCAACTGACTGTGGCTCGGCGGTCCCGGCGCGGTCTCTCGATTATTCGATCCCGGAGTTCTGGTGAAAATGTACCCCTCGCATAGTGCCTATGCAACAAGAGCTGGACAGATTAAGAATAGAAGAAAAAATGTAGCTGTAGTACTTATTTCATCATTTTAAAATGTTAGGCTCAAAAATAATTTTAAATGTGCATCCAGACAAATGTGTCCCACCCGATTTTTAACGTAACATAAGTTGTAACAATAACGTTAAAAACAAATTTCTGTCACCTATATTGGTTGTTTAACAATATAATAGGAAGAAGAACGTCTGGATCATTTTCAATAAAAATGGGGGTTGTGCTCGGGACAGGCCGGCTGAAAAAAAGACGAACAAGACAGAGTTGGCGGTAACTCTTCAAAAAATTAAACTAGAAAACCGTGGGAACTGACGCTAATTTAATTTATCTAATCTAGTTGGATTTTTTCATTCAAGAGTTATCGCCAAATCTTGGTCGTCCTTTTTTCGTCCGGCCTGTCCCGGGTACAACCCTTCTTTTTATTATACAGAGTATATATGTTGTATCGTGTAGTAGTAGTAAATGGTTGTGACTGTGTTAAGTTATCGTGATGCTTAAAATACAAATGAACAAATTTTTAATGAGATGACCACTGAATGCATAAATAATGTGCTGTTTTAGGTGCATCATAGCCCTTGCAAAATGAGGTGAACATTTTGAACAAATTCAAGCAAGCAAATGTGAATCATGATGTACTTAAAAGAGACTGGGCTTCTGATGATCATAAATTTTATAATTGTTTAGTTTTCATCCATGCTCACTAATGAAGTGAAGCGGGTAATAATTTTTGTGAATAGGAAGGAGTTTATTTATTGTGAAATTTTCTCGTTGCTTGAAAATATTAGACATTTCTGCGTATTTGAATTATGTATTAGGAACAACTTTTTATTTTTTGACAGGAATTTTGTCCAATGGTTAGTGAAACGTTATCATGTGATATTTCTTAGTTTGACGAGTCTTTGATCTACAGGAGCCTATTCAGTATATCTAGCTAATAAACTAATAAGTACTGTAATGGCTAATTATACCTTAAGACCGGCTTTTAAATTTGTGGAACCACGAAATTTTAATGACGATTTTTTAAAGATGAAATAGCCTCTAAAATGATCATTTTCACGTTATTTCTAATTACGTAAATTTTGTCAATTGGAGAATTCCTCACTGTGGCAAATGTGACAACACACTTGTGTTCACATGAAAAAGGTTTACTTCAGATTGTAATTTAATTCGATTTTCTAGCGACTGTTATAATATGCTACTTTGTCAATATTTTAATCCACGTCAATGTATAATTCTAAAATCTTAGTCTACACATCTGTCTGAAATGCAGCCAATCAATTCAAGCTGTAAAAGTTTTGCATTGTTAAAATTAATAAAGGCAAATTGTTGAAAAGAAAACTGTCATGAAGGCGTTGTAAATTTTTAGTGCTGGGAAGCCAATTTAGCTAGCGGAAACATGTTATATGATTCGCGGCTTGAGTTCCTTTGCGTTAAAATGTTGGCATTCTTTTACTAAAATTTAAATAACTATCAACCCATCTGAAACCTTCGCAAAACGAAAATTATGGTTTAGATTCATTGTAAAAACTAAGTAATGTTAAGTGATAAGTAAAAAATATATCTGCATTTAACTGTTAAATTTGGTATGATTTGAGAATACATTGATTTAATGTTTTTCATGTTTAGGAAATCTACTTTTACATTGTTTATCCAAATATGAATCTGGCAATTCGTCCTCATTTTGTGAATTATGTTATTTGTATATCTGTTTTTGAATAAATTGGCACAAATAATGCTATGGTTATTCGAATACTTAAAAAATTATAATTTGTTTCCGAATGTTTAAATTAGTGCTCTTTTACATCACAATTAAATTCAACGTTGTTCTTAATCGTCTATTGAAATAAGTTGAACCCAGTATGTGGCGATCTTTAAGAATTCTGAACCCTACGACTAATTTATTTTTGTTTAACTGAACAGATATTGCCAACAGAATTCGCCCACATCCCTCCCCTTCTTCCTCAATGAAAAGAAGAAAATAAACATAATAAAGTAACCTGAAATGTTACATCCGGTATTTCAATTTTATTTGACCTACAAGCAAAACTAATCCAATTAAAACCATATTTATTTTTACAACTGTACAACTCTTGACACTATACTACTGTAACGACGTTTAAGTGGTTAGTAATCTGAACATAATTCGCTTCAAACAACTGCACCGAAAATCTAATTCACTGCGAGTTGCAGGTATTTACAATTTAATGGAATGTTTGTCGTCATTAATGCAATTTGATGCTTGACAGTCATATTTTAACGTCGCACCAGTCGAGAAAACTCTTTTCTAAAAATGTTTTAATAATCTTGTTGTTGTGGCCAGTTCAAAAAGTGCAACTACAATTTTTCTAATTTTAATGAATTTTGATAAGTGCTAAATTATAATGGCAGTAAAAATACATTGTATATACATTACCACTGACACCCACATTATAGATGGAAAAAAATAATTTCAATTACGTTTCTATTTTTAAACAGCAATTCTGAAGACAGGCCGAGTAGCGTTGCACCAAATTAAGATTTCTTTGTTCCAGATTAGCCGCCATACTACGCAAATGCAACAGGTAAATATTTCATAAAAGAGACAAGTAGAATACCTTGATCACAAGTAGTTCCCATTACACTTTTCAGAGACTAAATGGTACTAGGATAAAGTCTCCCGATACTTGATCGGTCGATCAAGAAGACGTTACTTCGCAGACGAGCATCTTCAACAAATCGGTATGTCCACAACCCGGTGTACGTTAAGCTTTTACCGACACCGAGGGTATGGAAGTGTCTGACGCCTCCTTCAACTGTTTACCCAGGTATTCCCTGCATGGGCAAAAAAATAGAACAATCCTATCAATATTTTTGTTAAAACATATTTACGCCGCCACAAGACATGTCAGCAGATATGCCGCAGTCTCAGCATGTTCAACCGTGTGGCCAATCTGAATGCAACTGCAATATATTCCCTATTACCACAGTGTAATTAGAGGTGTCTAGTGGAGTATAGTGGTTAGCGTGTTTCCATGTATTCCCGTATCGCGGGTACTTCGAAATTTTTCGGGAGACAGAAATTCCTACGCAAGCATTTTTTTTAAATGGAAGCTCATCGTGACCCGTGCCTGTACCATATCGGGATACTTTTAAGAATTCCTACTTATATCGGACCTAGGAAAGTAAAAAGCTGGTAAGCCTCATCAAAAAACATTAAAACAAAAACTAGCGTAATGCCGTAAACGATTGCTCCCTTTGCGAATCATAAACCCTACGCTTAAAACCATCTACACATACCTGGAATCTAGTGCTGATCAAAGTGAAAGTGCTCGTGATTCATTCGATCAGACATTTCAAATATCTCCTCGCTTTACAAGCAAATTTTTTTCCATGGACAAAAAATAACGTGAATTAGTAATCTGGGCACTCGCCGAACAATCTAATGCATACAAATTTATATCGCCCTACATTAAGTACGTCACATAAATGTATCATGTTATGCAAAATAAAGTCGCACGTTTATACAATTACGAACAGCAACTTACACTGGCCATTCTTTTCCGAGCAATAAACTATTTTGTAGTAATCCAAAAAATTCGTGATTTTATCATAAATGCATCAAGATTAACTTACCAGTTGTGCACCATCATCTTCTGCACTGCCAGAAGCGCCTCGTAGCGGACATTAGTGTCTTCGTGCGTTAAGTACTGCATCACAATCTGTTTGCCACCCAGTTGCTCGAGGACACTGCAGGTACAGGCACAAAAAAAATCAAATGTGACAATTTTCTAAAAATATTAAGTTACTGATCTTGAAGATAACGTTTTTTTTGGCAGACAATTTAAGAATTGAAACAGAGTGCGGAACATTTGCACACGACTTCGCAAAGTTGCTGTTACTTATAACATGGACAAACAATAATACAAGGCGGCACATTTAAATAATAAAAATATTTTAGAATGCCACAACCCAGCCGTGGAATTTTAACGACGATGTAAGGCGCAACGCGACACTTACTGCTTTCCTCGGGAATAGTGACGCACATACTCGCCGATGTCGTGCGCGGCCACACTCAGTACTAGGGGATCCTGCGACGTCTCCAACAGGTGAATCAAAATCCTAAACATTTATTAAAATATTAAAAAAAATTACCACAATTAAACATCCAAACACATTTCCACCTGCACTCATCGTAAACCAGGAAAAGCGCTCTAGAAGTTCTAACTAAATATGAGTGTAGTTATCTGTTGCACGAAACAAAATCAAATTATGAACTAATTGCGCTTACTTCATCAACTCGTAGTTGTGCTCATTGAGACGTCCGGCGTTCTCGTGCCAGAACTTCTCGGACCGATGCACCGGGCTCCACCCCAGTCGTCCCGATTTCACTTCCGTCGAATACTCGTCAAACGAGCTGAAAATGTTTCAACGAATAAATTGACCCATGACCCATAACTAAAATGGCCAGAAGGAGATTGTCGAGAATAAAGCCAAGGCTAGGTGGATTAGACTAGTTGTTCCCTTATTAAGCGGAACGGTAAAAGTTGTGATGAAAAGAAAAATTAAAAAGCTGAATAAAACATTAAAGAGCATATATTGTTATGGATAGCCATTCTAATTAAACTGATTTGCTGAATTTAGTTTATTAAGATTGACACGGTGCTTAAATCGAGTCGTTAATATCTAGTACAATCTAGTAGCGAAATACAAATTCAGCTAAACCCTCGAAACATTGATTTGTATATTCAAACCTAAAGCACAAAACTCGTAGTTTCACATCAGAAACTAGTTGGATGCGTTTGATTTTAGGCTAGACTGAAACTTATTTTAGTAGTAGGGAACATACCTTAGATCCTGAATGCTGGCGTGCAACTTGTCGGAGAGAAACTCGATGTCGTCCATGATGTCCTGATCGTCAAACTTGCGTCCGTGCAGAATGTCCAACTGTTTCAGCACCTTAGAGTGAACCATGGCGATCGCGTTGCTGCAGCACACTTCTGCACGGTCCGGCTTTTCCACCAGGTTCTACGTATACGAAAAACTGATTACAGATAACTCACCCACATGTATTAATAATAACCACTTAGTTACACAATAGACAGAAAAGCGGGTGTCGTCTTTAAAATATAACTTACTCGGAACACAGCCAAAATGATGCGAGTGACCTTCTCCTTGACATTCTCGTTTAGAATGTCGGCTAGCGTGGGAATTACGCCGAACCTAGACCATTTCCAAGTAAACAAATTCCCAGAAAACAGGAGATCAGAGAGGTCACAATGAACTGCAGAATCAAACAATTCTGATCAATCGAAATAATCAGATCCCCCGATGACTCAATTTGAATGTTCCATATTGTTTGCCACAAAAATAGCAGTTGCATAAATTCGCCGTAAATTCACGACTTCGTCACCTTAAATTGGCAAAATTTCAAAATGACTATTGCGATTGATCAAAATTAGCCTCTCTCGATTCCAACTCAAGGATAATTACGAATAAATTAAAATAAAAAGAGTCGAAATTTTCATTACAAATATTCCGATTTAGATTGCGATCCTGAATCTGAATCTGCCAACCATGATGGCTTATGAACGCTGGAAGGAAAACACATGCAGTGGAAACTGGTTATACCCAATTTTATGGAATCACTGAATCGGGAAAATAAACAGCGAATCCCGCTTATAACGTTAACAAAAATTCAACGGTGTTCCAAAAACTACAGGTACGTTTTACACACAAACACCACAGAATCAACCGTCATGGCAATAACCCCCCCCTGCAGCCTTTTGCCAAACCGTGAACGAGAAATGTAACGTTTTAAACGGGGTTGACTGTGAAGATCGATGCCACTACTCTAAGCAAAACACCAAACAACGTTACAAAACGACAGCAAACCAAGCATGCATTCAACAGAACGTTGCCACACCACATTAAGCGGTCACAGACACATCAAAAAAGCAATTTTAGAACAAACGACACCACGTTTAGCCGGGTTTAGTCATCAAGTTTAACTGCCAAGTTAAATTTGTAACTTCATAAATTATAATAAAGCTCGTATTCGCCCAAAAAACAAAAAAATGTGATCACCCTCGAGTAAGTGTACAGCAATATACTGTATAGGCGTGTTACATGGCAATTTAATAAGTTCATGATGTTGAGAAATTGTTAGCCATCTGTGCAGCATCCCAAATTCAATTAAAACACATCAATCGAAATTTACGAAATTATTTGCAGGTGCTCGCCAACAAATGTAAGTAAGCGGCAAATGATAAAAATAACTCTCGAATGGAAACCTGAACATGCTGTCGCTTTACGCAAAATAAAACCAAAATCATCACCAGAAATAAGAAAGTGCCAACGTACTTGTTCATTCTCTCTGCAATTATAGGATTGAACGTCAGTACCCACAGACAGAACGTGAGCTGGTACTGAATCTGAAAATTGACTCTTCCACTGAGGACCGACAGCATCCTGTAAAACGAAGGGGGAACGAAACAAACTCGCTTCAAATTGCAATGTGAAACAACTAATCTAACTACTTGCTTGGTGATTTAGATACACGAAAATACCTAAAGGCCTTAGTGAAAAATTAGAACGATATTTTAGAATCGAGGACCGCGCTAGATTGACGCCGTCCATTCTGGATCCTCTATTCCATCGATAACAAATGAAGTTACTCGAAAAAGTTCCAAAATTGAACCGTGAATACTCACGTAGAGACGCCGTCGACCGCGATAAAGGCTAGACGGTATTCGTCGATACGCAACATCATCTGTAGGCATCGGGCCACAGACTGGATGTAATCGTTGTTCTGGAGGAACAGTTTAAACAGTTAGAACTACGCCTCGGTGGCATCAAGAGATTCAACTTCTGAATGCCGCGTCAAGAGATGAACGCATGCCTTCTTAAATACCAGGCCTTACCTGCAACTTCAGTTGATCCTTTAGCCACGTTAGGTAAAAGTTAAGGTCCGAGCCATCCATCAGTTCCTTACTCCAGCACGCAATTTTGGCCACAATCCGACTGGTCTGAGATGAGGGATTACAAAATTTTATTTTTATTTCGACTTCGCTGTAGTGGTGCAGAAGATTCAGTACAGAATTTTCTGCACCACTCTTGGGTGTCCAGGCACTATGCGAGGAGCTGGGATCGAATAATCGAATCGAACACGGGACCACCGAGCCACAGTCATTCGTAACGCCGACTGGGCACTTTCAGACATTTGTACTTTATTTTAATCTTTATCCAATTGATTCTATGTGAAGAGTCGTACGACTTACTTATATGAATATTTATTAAGGAAATGACCAGCACATTACGAGATGTGACGCCTCAGTGGTTTTAACAATCGGCTCCAAATTACTTTTTGAGTGCCACGTACGACACAGTTATATCGACGATAAAGAGAAGGAACATTGTAGATTGCCACTTAAAAATGAACAGACCATGTTCATAATGAAGCCATCAGGGCGGTTGAGCAAGTTGAGAAAGGGTCCCCACACAGACTCCTTCTTCTTGCGGCAGTACTCCTTAAATATCTCCACGCGTGACTTGTCCTCCTGCAAGAATGAATTAATATCCGGAACAGGTAAATCGATTGAGATTTCAAATTACACCAGAGTAAAAACGCTGACACGACATGTCAAAGGAGCACGCACCTGCAGCATGTCATCAATTAACGTCAAAATGTATTGGATGGTCTGATCCTTGGAGATGTGGCCCAATAGGTTCATGAATGTTTTGGCACACTAAAAAAATACATCAGTAAGACATCATACACCTAGTGAACATTTATAAATAGAAAAGTTAAGAAAATCGAAACAACGTAACGTACTTTTGGGGAATATGTTAATATTAAAACAGTAATTTGTCAAAAATGGATTCAGCGTTGCTGACTAGCGGCAACAAGAGGTGAAATGAAAAAGAAGTATCTGTATGTTCTGTCGTTGCTCTCCACTAAAGGGCCATTTTCTGTCCTACAATATATACCTGCGAACGATGTTCCCGCAAAATGGCTTCTCTCTTGTCCGCGGTCGTCTGATCGAACGCAATAACGAAGTTATAGTCATCCTGACTGATCATCTGGCTCCTGCGAAAAATATCACACGATCAATCAAGCTTGCATTGTATGCGCAACGACTACGAGAATCAGATTCACTTGAATAATATTGTTAAAGAATTCTTGTATTCTGTCTTTCAATGACTATCAAATCGGATGGGCGGTGCCCAAATACTTTTCCCTCTTGTACGTGTTTCAATAGAAGTACGTAAGTTAAAGAGAGCTTTCATTATAAATGTACCCAAATCTTCATGATATAAAAGTATTTTATATGACATTCAATATCAAAGCAGCCCCCAAGAGAGGGGCCTATTGGCGGGGGTCAATTTAAATTGACTGTATTCGATTCAGAATAGAATAGTCATACTATTAGTAGAGCAATGTTCTGAAAAAACTCGGGGCGGTCGGTTGACTGGTCGGCTAATTGGCGGTTTGGATATCTGGTCCCAGCGCCTTGTGACCGAAAATCACGGCACGTAAATAATTACAATAAGAGACACGCTCATAGTGTTAAAGCGTAGAACTACGCGACATTCACGTATAAGCTCTCCCATTTTCACTCCTGAGTTAATGCGAGTAACTCCATCACCAACACCACTCCATTTAAGTCTCTGTTTCGGAAATCACTTACTGCAGATACGACTGCCAGTTGACACGCTGGGAGCGGATGTCGTTGGCCTTCTGTTGTAGTTTACTGGTGGCGGCCACGACATCTAAAGGGGGAAAATGAATTGGATGACGTTAGCCAAAGTACATAAAAAATTTTCACTCCACAAAGTTTTACAATATATCATAATTATCGAAGCGCCGTGGCATTATGGCAATTTCCGTAGTTACATGAATTTAATGCGTTTGTGATACTTGGAAAAACTCGTTAAAACACCTATTTATTCGAGTTATTGCCAAATGGGGCTTCAGAATTTTCGGTTAGCTAATTTTGGCCTTCTGCTTCCGACAAAAGCGATTTAATGATGTCGGCACATCCTTTTTCTACGTTTATATTCAGACATTGTACCACTGTAACATTGAGTGAGCATTTTATAGGAGTGCATTTGTGAATTAAATTTTGAAGGACCACCAGAGTAAGACTGATAAAGTAGAAATAGGCAAATAATCATGGGCACTTGCTAATTTCAACTAAAGCAAGATACTGTAGCATCTTCTTTGAGCAATTTGCTTGCATTGAAAATACGCTTGCCAGTCCGAAAATGTGAAAGAGTATAATGAATGCATGCTAATGCGCCGCTAGACAATAACAATGCCATTTGAGCACGAAAACAAAATATTTAATGAGTACAGTTGTTTAAGAGGACAACTAAAATTCTACACGAATGGTACATAACAAGTTTGGTACTTTAAAAATGACTTTTTATTTAATTACCCCACTCATGTGAGTGCAACATCTCCAACGGCTTTATTTAAAGGAAGTCTCACTATGAAATTGACATATCCATGTCGCCAAACGCTATACGATTGAACGTGCGAACCAGGTTTAACAGATGTCGAAGTTCATGCGTCTTTAGATGATACTATTACTGAACACGATTCGAGCTGAAGAAATGTTAGTAAACTGGGACACATAACACTAGTAGCGGTGTATTGTTAGGGCTCAAATCTGAACTGTCCCCGAAATCGTTTACATTTTGATAAGGTGAAATCCCCGAAAGTAGTCGAAACTCTAAATCCTCGCATGCGCCATCTGCCCCTCCCCCTTTTTGCAGACTGTGATTTTGCCCACGCTCGAAAAACACCTTCTTTTTGGCTTTCGGTTTTCATTTGAGCACAAAAAAATTATTGGTGCCCAATATTAACTTGTAAGACTTGACCAGAAATGCGAGTGCGACTTGAATTAACCATTCCTAATCCCCCCACCACGATCAGGGGAGGGAGGGGGCGTACGAGGGATCCTCCAGGTAGGAAACCGGTTTGAGAAACACGTCCAAGTCTTCTCACCTCCTTTTTCGATGTCCTCCGGCAGACTAGCAATCACAGAGTCGATTTTCTTCTGCTCCAGAGTCATGATGGAATTTTTACACCGTATTCCGGCACTTAAAAATGCTGATTTTGCGACAAATTTGATATCACACACCCCCAAAACCCAGTCTGAATTTTTTATCCAGTTTTCCGGAAAATGTCACGTGACGGAATACTCATATCAACAAAAGCCGCTGAACTTGCCAATAATTGACGTTTACAAAATCAGGAAAGGCATCTGACCGTACACTTTAGTTCCTCAATTTTCTGCTTATAATGATGCACTCTTGTGGTATTTGTAGAAGTTGGTGCCGAAGCTATACGTGAGAGACATCTAGTGAGGGTTAGGGCAACAGCTGAAAAATCCCAGTATATCAACTATCTTATTATTCCAGTAGAAAATCTAAAATAAAAAATATCAATTTAAATGTAAAATAGATTTAATCAAGATTAATACATATAACGTATAAATGTCGTTTCCGATTTATAAAAATAAGTACTATTCAATTTACTATCTACATATTGCGACACTCAGACAGAGGTTTTAAAGCTGACAGATTGACACCATGTCTAGGGCTTTACAAAAATTCAGCATTTGAGCCAAAATAGTGACAAAATATTGGTGTTTTTCTTAAAGGTATGTTAAATTATATTTGATTTGATTTGAGTAAAAATGCAACCATTGCATGGGTGTTTGTGTTAGACGTTCCAAAGTGGATCGATTCTTGCGAGTTTCATGCGCAATCGTTCATTAACCACGACGCCGACTGAAAAATGATTGCGGAGGCGGCGATTGAGGCTGCAATCACCTCGTTGTGCCCTTGTGCGCACCCAACGGGAATAATTAGAAATGTCGCTTCATAATTAAAATATGCAAAATATTCAGAAATAGCCGCTGGGAGCGTGGCGTTGCGCTAAACGTTAAACGGGTGAAGCGAGCCACGTAAGAGACCATTACCAGCGCGATTAAATATGCATCTAGTATAGGAAACCCTTTGGTTTGCCTTTGAGGAAGCCATTGAAGACAATCCATTCTGCACATCCAAATTTTGGTCGTGTTTGCAATTATCAAAATGTTCTAAAAATGTGCTGAAAATGCTTTGAATAACTGATCACTGCCTGCACATTATTAGGAAAATCCAAAAGAGATATTTCTGCATGACATTTCTCAAATATAAATTTTTCATTCATAACTGCTAAATAATATAACCTAAAAAAGATTAGAGCCTTACATGTTGACATGAAAAGTGCACCTATACCAAAATTTTCCAGCCCTTCCCGTTTTCGGAAAAACTGTCTCATTTTGGAAAATCTTCTTTCTATTGTGACCAAGAACTTGATTGGAAAATGTTGCTCCAATAAGTATTAAACAACCTGATTTATGAAATTCCTGTTAGAACAATTAGAAAACAAATAACACAAAGCGCAACCCCTAACATAGAGACCCAGGGTTCGACTCCCAGAAATAGTTAAGTTTTATTTTCCAACTTTTATGTGTTGCAACTTTTTATGTCACTTTAGAAAAGAAAAAAAGGAGAGTCGTCCCAACATGTCCGACTCGGATGAGGCCAAAGAAGATCAGCACCCTTCCGGATCCGGCAGCAAGGGATCACGGCGTTTTCGGAAGCGGGAGACTCAGGAGAAACGTAAATCACGGTCCAATTCCTGCCTGTCCACTGAGGCCACCTTGCCGGACACCAAGAAGCCGGCCACCAGCACTCGGAAGCTGCGACGGTGCGACAAGGCCGGCTGCGACGACACCATTCCCACTTGCTTCGCCAAATCCTGCGACAGGTTCAAATTTCATATGCTCAATCTCTTCGACTCCGTTCGAGTACAGTCTAGTTAGACAGGTTACATTAACGAAAGTCTCTTGCAACGGAAATTTCATTGATCTGTTTCAGGTGCGCCGGTATGGAATACACTTCACGGTGGTACCACATGTCCAGCGCAGAACACTTCTGTAACGAGTGTTTTGAACATTACTACAGAACGTAAGTGATTTATCTGCGTCTTGTTCTCATGGTCCACACTTAAATTAATAATTATAACTCTTATCAAATTTGAAAAAAATATGTCCGCGTTCATTGTCATTATGCCAAAACTCGCGAACTGTTCTGAAACTACCATGCTGTTTACATTTGTGCTTGACTCGTCCTTGTAAAAGACTGAATAATTAATAAAAATTCAATTGATATTGACTTCATTTTTATCTTGATTGTAGGAGCAAACCTGGCAACCCCGAATACGTAGCGTGGCGTCGTAAGTGGCAGGCCACCGGCGCGACCGAGCCCAACCTCAAGCTGTTCGTCGCTGACTGCATCATGCCGTTTTGGGTGCAGTGCACAGTGGGCGACTGCCACAAGTGGAGACAACTGCCTCTGCATATGGAACCCACCTCCAAGGTGGTGTCCTCCTTCGTGTGTGGTGGCGGCAAAAAAATTGTGAGTTATTTTTTCACCACCCGTTAACTCAGTCTGGCAGATTAGATTCTGGAACAAATTTATTTTTGTCCACGCTTTAATGTTTTCAGGAAACGCGTTCGTCTTTTTTTAAACGCAGTTCCCTTGAAGTGGTGTGACATGTTTTTCCTGCCATTTATTTGAATGGCGAATAATAAAATTGACTTGAAATGAAGAATATTGTAACAACATTTATTTTTTCTTTCAAAAATTATGGGCGCTAGTGATTTTATGCATATTAAACCAAATGCAGAGACAAATTTACTTCATAATCGTAATGCGCTCACCGTGGTGCTTCTGCACTATTTTTGTGAAGCTAATTTTCCTGTACCAACATGTAATAAATTGTTTGATTTGAATTGCGTTTCTTGATATTTTAAATGTGAGTTTGCCTAATTGTGCATTTTATCTTCCCAATAGGACTTGAAAGCATGCGCCGTCCCCGAGGATGGAGTTAGTAAAATATTTACCGTAGCTATGCACTTGAAATTTTTGTCACGGCTACTTTCGTTTAAGACATTGCCTTTGAAGCTGTTAGACGTGATATTTTTTGTGCTGAGTTCGGACCATTCCAATTGTTATGAACCGTTTGCAGGAGGCAAAGTTGCCTGCACACCCTCGTTGGATCGAGTCCCTCGTACTTCCGCCGCTACTAAAGGATTCGCCAGCGGCCGACCTGCTCGGAGGTTACTATTCGGACGGCGTGGGGCTAAGCCCTGCCTGTGACCGATGTTCCAAAGCGGTAGAGGTATACCAGGGTGAGTATCGCTTTCCAGTCGGCATCCTGTGAAGTTCTCCACGGCTGTTAGTCTTTAGTGGATGTGGATTAAGTGAATTAAGCAGAAGCCCCTGAGGGCCCCTGACTTTTTGCGCCACCAGTTTCTCTGCTTTGTTTATATATTATGTACGTATATGTATTATATAATTTATATATCCTGTACGTACTTTGGTGGCGCTGAATAAAAAAATAAAAAAGTAGCACATTTCGAACCGAAAACCTGAAATGTTTTTGCGTTATGCGTTTTCAGCCATGGTGGCGGCCCACGAAATGAAGCAAGATTCAAACGACGAGGACGAAAAGTTTCAAGCTTCTAAACCCACAGTGGCGCACAACAGTATGTAAAATTCCCGTCCGTATTCCGTCAGATTGATGTCTTATTTTGGGACACAAAACACTTACGACTATTGCAAGAGAATGACAAGAATTTGAATGTTATCGTTAATGAGCTATTTAAATATAAGAAAATATAACTATATATTTAAAGTACGCAATAAAATTCAGCCATTGCTCAATTAAATTATGCAACCGCTTCAAGTATCAATCATATCGCTGAAAACTCTTCATTCTATATCCTCTTGGGATCCAAATCGCAGGTGAACTTTCATTTCTGAGATATCCAAAAACATTTATGTCGCTACTTTTTCTCTTAATTGTGCTCAAAATTACCGATCCGTAAATGACCACCGCGTATGGACGCCTCTGCCTTCTGTGACAGAAGAGAAGCGGAGCTAGTATTTGTGTTCCATAGGCACGCACAGTTAACTCTTTTAAGTGCACCTAATCGGATATGTGGTCTCTGGCGAATGTTTATTTGTTTTGCATGTTCTCGTATCTTTGTGATTGCATCCTTGGCGAATTTTTCCAGTTGTACTTGGTCTGAACGAGCATTTCGGGGTTTTCAGTTCCAGGTATGAATCGGCACTTCTCTCCGTTCTACCAACCAGCTGAGCAAGGCAAAGCCTTGTGCACCCGGCCAGATATGATGGATCGTAACGAAGAACTAGAGTTCAGGGAATATGCCAAGTGAGTTATATCTCGCCGATTTGTATTTTGATTTCTTAAGTGGTAGCGAAAACTCTTTTTTGCCCTGTTCCTCAGTTGCTCTGAAGAACTACATTTTAAAAAAGTTTCAAAGTTTCAAAGCCACACTAGCATCAATTATCAATGTATGTACAATCCACACTACCGCATGAAAGAGCTTTCTCGAATTATTGTTCTTCCTGTTTAGGCAGCAGTTAATGTACTTGGGAATTCGGAATCTGATCATTGCAATGTGGAATATGAATTGCAAGGTATTATGAATTTGTGACATCTGAAAACTAAAAATCTATTAAATAAATGTGTATTTCCTAAAAATTGCGGAGGAGTGTCCGAATCTGTTCTACCTCTCAACCAAATTTTTATTTTTACTACCCACAGAAATGGCTGACCATCGAGGATGTATCCAAGCACCTCCTGTGTCGCGGACTTGCCCGTATCCGGTGTCTGATTGAAGCCGCCCGGGTGATAAAATACTTAACCAAGAAGGGCACGATCAATTTTGGGCTGGTCTCCCCGCCCGTCGGTCTAGAGTTGGCCGGCAAGGATTGTGTGGCAAGTTTTTGCACATTCTATACCATGATTGTCAATTTATTACGGTAACTGGTAGTAATTTTTTTTACACCGTCCTTTTCTGCCGTTGTAGGCTAACGTCGTGGTCATTGGTGGGGGCCCGGCTGGCATCGGGGCAGCACGGCAGCTCAAGAACTTCGGCATCAAAGTAGGTGAAAAAGATTCGACTCGCGTCAATCCTGAGTGTGGTGGTACGCTGGGTACAATTGGTGACGCGTTTAAAAATGCCAGTTCTGCATTGCATATAAATTTGGCAGTTGATGTTTAGAAATTTGCGCGCTGCGCGTTGGGAAATAGCAGATTGTTCTTTCTATTTTACAAACACATTACTTATAAAATCATGAGATACGATATTCGATATGATTTATGAGATCGAAATTATATTTTTTTGGCTATTAACTCTTTCACTGACCACATACATGTATACAGTATATACCATTTCATATTATATTTACATTGATATTCTTGTTATTTGAACTAAGAGTATGTGATTGTAAGTTTTTCTTGGGACAGCGCCTGATATTATCGACTGCTTTCCTAGCCTAAGAGGCCAAAAATGTTAGATAGGATAGCAATGTAATCTGACAGTTACATTTATGTTGGATGGATAGATATAGACTGTATCTGTCAGATTACATTACTATCCTATCTAGCATTTTTTGGTCTATAAAGCTATATCCGACTCTGCGTGCTTCGCACCGTTTAAATATCGTATCCGTGGATCTCGCCCATTAGGTGACTATAATAGAAGCGAGGGATCGAATCGGTGGTCGTATCTGGGACGACGACTCGCTAGGTGTCTGTATCGGTAAGGGGGCGCAGATCGTCACCGGTGTCATTAACAATCCGCTTACCGTCATCTGTGAACAGGTAGGCGTTCAAAACAAAATGTGAAGTTTTTTCATTTTGGTACAATAAAACTACAATATAAGGAGAATAAAGAGAGGATTTTTTATTTTTTCACAGGCCAGCCTGCCGATGAGGTACCTGGGCGAGCAGTGCGACCTCTACTGGATCACCGGGAAACCTGTGGATCCCGTTGTCGACCGCAAGATGGAGTTCCACTTTAACTCCACCTTAGATGCCGTCGCCAGTTGGAGAAACGGTTCCTCTTCGGACAGGAGTCTCTATGGTGAACAATTTGCTCAATTCTTTATGTATCAGTAAACGTTGAAATTTCTATTCGATTTTATTTTTAATTCAATATCGTGGCGCGTTTGACGTGGGTAATTATCTTAATTTTAGAATGTTTAAAATTTTCAGATGTCATGCTGGAAATGCACGAGAAGTTTCTGCAAAAGTCTGAGGGGGATTTTACAGAGGTTTGGGAGCTTTTTGATGGTTTAACGTTTGCTAGTTTTAAAAATAATAAATTGCAATGTGGAATACACACTTAATTTTTTTCGTTGCTGTTTATGAAATTCACAATTGTTAGACGACTTTTCCTTTTTTTTGTTCGATATCTCAAAATTCTTTTAAATATTTTAAAAACCAGCAATTTATTTAAGTTCCTGATTCGCACAAAAAGGCCACTCATTTCGTCGCATTTACAAAACAAGTGTCGGCCAACATTTAATAGTTCTTGAAAGATTATATTCTTTGATGAACCAGATTTTTTTGCTCAAACATTTAGAACAACTTTAAAAAAGCGGCCCCAATCGTAAGTTTTACTTGAAATAGAGACCGGCGCGTAGCGATTCTCCACTTAACGTTAGACCCACGATCATTGCAGGACCACATGAAGTTGTTCCACTTCCACCTGAGCAATCTGGAGTACGCATGCGGCGTGAACCTGCGCCACGTGTCGGCCCTCAGCTGGGACCAGAACGAGGCGTATGAGCAGTTCGCCGGCGAGCACACCATGCTGCGCTGCGGCTACTCGGCGCTAATGACCAAGATGGCCGAGGGCTTGGACGTGCAGCTGAACACACCGGTCGAGCGCATAGACTACTCGGACGAAGGTGCTGGCGTCGTGATTAGTGTGCGCGACGCCAAACCCATATTGGCCACGCACGTGAGTTCACTTGTGGTTTAGCCTGATGTGCGATTGATTTCATTTATTGTGGACAGGCCACTTGTGAAGAATTAAAAGAGCGTGTAGTACGCAAATTATATTAAAGCATGGAGACTAAAACGAGTATTAAACTTCTACGCGCAATTATTTTCGTGCTAATTCATTGTACTGGTATAGCTTATTGGTCTACGTGACCAAAGAAAATAGCGTTTCCAAAATCTTGACTAAATTTCATATTTTTGGGAGCACCTTGACCCATAGCGGAAATAGTGATTCGTCGCTTTCCAACAAAAAAGAGCTTCCGTAAAATTATATAAGTCTCAAATTTATTTTACTTTTAAGGTTATAGTAACAGTGCCACTGGCCATACTCCAAGCCAACGACATAAAATTTCATCCGCCGCTTCCTGATGCGAAAAAGAAGGCGTTGAAGGACCTGGGCGCTGGAGTCATCGAAAAGGTAACGTTGGACTTGTTTGTTTTGGGATGGCGTTTGACATTATCTACACATCTGCTCAACTGTGACACGATCTATTGGGCTAAGCAAACTGCTTTTTATTTTTATTATTTTTGATTGGAAATTTAAATATTATTAATGGCTTTCAATTTTTTAATTTCTAAATAGGTTGTGCTGAGGTTTCCGCAGTGCTTCTGGCGTGCCAAGCTGAACGGCGCCGATTTCTTTGGTTACGTTCCTCGTCGCGAGGAAGATCGAGGCCAATTTCCACTTTTCTGTGATATGAGTCAGTACGGGAACACGCCGGTGAGACGCAGCGAATATTAATTTTTTTTATAACTGACAGCGGTCTATGCCAATTGGATGTGTCGACTAGGTGACCGCGAAATGAACCGATTACATTGAGGGAAACTTGCCTGTTCTTGTTGCCTATCCAGGAGTCGTCGGTGTACGTTTTGATGACGCATCTTTGCGGCGATGCAGTCAAGTTGATTGCGAAGAAGACCGACAAGCAGATCGTGAACATGTGCCTGGAAGTCTTGCGCGGCATCTTCAAAGACGAGGTTAGTTTTATTTGTTAGGAGGTGCGCGAAGTTTCACGCTTTCGTTAAAAAAATTGTGATCACAACTGAATTCTTTTCAAGAACTTTTTAAGCTTGAGTCCAAATCAAAGTTCCGTTCGTGTTTTACCTTGTCGCGTAGCAGGGGAATTTTGAAACCACATATGTACTCTGTATTCGTAGGACGTGCCCGATCCGATGGCGCATGTAGTCACCAGGTGGAGTCAGGATCCCTACTCGCGAATGGTGTACAGTTACGTTAAGCTGGGCAGCAACGGCGACGCCTACGACGTTCTGTCGGAGGACCTTGACGACAAAGTATTTTTCGCTGGAGAGGTAGGTTTGAACATTTTTCTTTTTCTGCACGTTTTGCGTCAGAATGAGTCCAACATCCCATAACGCTCATCCACATAGAACACAATTATTTGTATAAAATGTCGGTATCTCATTTCTATTTATCAACACATTATTATCCAAAATAATAGATATGAAGCCGATGGTAGTAATAACAATGAAATAAAATGGTTGATGGACTGCAATCGAGAGTCTGCAACATGATCGTCAATAAACAAAGTTTACTTCTGATCATACGTTTTTTTTTATATTTTTATTTTTATTTCGAACGCCTTCTAACTTATACATGAGTTATACAAATAAAAATAAGAAAAGGAATTAGGTCCGAAGGCGCGAAAACTACAGGTCCTCGCATTGTTAATACAAGTTTGTCTTTTGCAAATCTGTAAATTCTTTATTTCCTGAAAATCAGAAGTAAGCGTTGTTTATTGACGATCTTGTTACAGACTCTCGATTGCAGTCCATCAATCATTTTATTTATTTTCATATTATTATAAGACCGTTTAACAAAATAGGTTTTTAAACATTTAAATTTAGTTTTTAAATGTTGACAAAATGTTGGACTCTAAATATTAATATGCTTGTTAGGCAAAAACTGCAACCAGTAATTTGCCTATATGTAATTGATTTCAGACTAGGTAAAATAATAATTTTTATTAATTTGGCGTGTTTCGTTTTGCGCAAATAAATTAAGAATTTGACCGATCTCAAATGGATCTATACTGTTAAAATTACAAATTTTACTCACAAGCAGCCCCCAAGAAATTATTTTAAATGGCGTTCTGAATTGACGTTTTTTTGTGTTCGCCTTTCCTTCAAAAAAGGCAACAAATCGTCATTTTCCGCAGACGGTCGCCGGCGCCTACGTCAGCGGCTTGAGGGAGGCGGCCAAAATTCTGCACGCCGTCACCTAACTTTCGGTTCCGGCTGCGTTCGTCTACCCACTTCGGAACACCTCTGGTTGTGCGGCTATGTTGTAAAAAAGTGTTTGTGTGACCCTTTGTGATATACGCTTAGTACGTTTATTGGCGCGATTGTATGGAATTCTAAAAATTTAATTTTTAGAATTCCTCGCACGCGTTTGACCGATGACGATTTGGTTCTCGCTTTGGACTCATTCGTGCCGGGGTGAAACTGACGGCACGATTACAAGTAAAATGGGTCGCGCAAAAAAATATACCTAGCAAAAATTGCATAAAATTTAAAGCCGTGATTTCATCATGTTTTGAAATGCATTTGCTTTCAATTAAATGCAAAAATAAAATTAATATTATCACAGCTGTTTTATATATTTTGCTTCGAATTTTTGCTGGGTTTGATTATACTCATTATAAAAAGACAGTCTGATTGGAAAATTTTTGTTGCGTAGTCGCTCCTTGAAACTGTACTCGATTCGGATTCTGCTGAAACTTGGTTCGGCGAAAGAAATTTCTCTTTTAGTGGCCATGACTCTAGTGATAGCTCCCCTCTGCCAAATGACCACACCGGTGGACGACTGACTGCATTGATTAATGATAAACATGTGTGGGGGATGGCAATTTATATTGCCAGGCAATTTGCAGAATCACAATCTGACTGCATGAATTAGGCAAACTTGAAATTGCCTAAAGAATCAATCACTTTTTTTGAAAAGTGTCTGGAAAGTTAGGAGATTTTGTTGTAATTCTCCTGACAGTAACGAACGATGTGTAAGCAACAAGACATAATAGTATGAATTATTGAGTCGCCGTTTATTCCATTTCTCTACAAGTCATTAAAAATTGCAATCTAGTATTGCTCAACCGCCGAGTAAACATCTATACATGTTTCTTAGATAAATATTTTTAAATTAATAAGCTGGTAGAATACATGCCTCGTAAATTTATGCTTCGTAAATAATTTATCGGAAGGTTCGTATTCTGTTCGATCATATATTGATCTTTCCCTCGTCTAAATAATGTAGGTTAGAATTGGAAAAAAAACGGGAAATACAATTCAATAGATGTTGGCTCAGCTACTGTCATTCATTGTATCAGTAGCTGCTCGTCCTATCTACAGTGTAATCTGTCGTAATTATTGGTCGATGACGTCATGCCTTAGGTCCAATCAGGGTGTAAGAAACTTGGAATAGATTGCAGCCAAGTTTTTTTCTTGGATCAAGCTTGACTCGTCCTAAATGTGCATGCTGCGAACACATATAACAATATATAAATTCTATCCATATTGAACGTCCAACTCATTTTAATATTTTTGCTGATGTTCATTCTTTTTTTTTTGTTGTTGCTAAAAACTCTAAGGTTAGGTTAGCAATTTTATTTGCAAAAGTCGTCGACCTTTGCCGCTATTGGTCGTCGCCAACTCCAGCGGCCAATACAAAATTGAGATGTTACTCTAAAAAGATAATTTTTTGTAGACATTGGAATTGTCCTTCTGTGTGTACATTGTCCAGGGCACAATCTCAGATGATTAGACCATCGCTTCCTTAGGAGGTGTGATCCCTCCAACTGACATTGCGGTGAAATAATCTTGAATGCGAAGAAAATATAAATTGATGTTCGTGAGGTTCCTCGCATAATTGTGGCGCTGAAGAAAGACCACATGAAAACTTTTCAGTCATTTTTGAGTGTTTTATTTGTGGATGTTCTGCAAAATCTGAAATTGTGGACATTAAATCTATTTCAAAAGCCTTTGCAATTATGCCCCATCATTAGAAGCACATTATGTCCATGAAAAATTAAAACAATTAGTGTTGGTTTAAACAAATATCATGTGGTAGTACTTGGCAAGGCCGAACACCAAAACATAATTTGAAGTTACCTTCGACCTTTGGTAGCCTTTTAAAAGGGTATTTTTAATTAAGGCTATTCTTAGATGCATTTTCCTTCAGTCCTTAATTACAGTTCAGTTTACCTTTGTCAAATGATGGCCCAGAATTATATTTTTTTGTCAAAAAATACACATTTTTGACCAGGGAATTGAAATGTATGGCTGCGTAAATGACTTAAGGTCTTCGTATTGAAAAAACCCTCTATATTTATTCAACGTGTATCAAATCATTCAAGTTCAGTCACTTAACCCATAAATCGTTTTCATGCTTAGCAAAATGCTAGAAATGCGTAGTTGTTGTCGGTGTCAATATCCATTGACCAGCTGAAGCATTCCAATTTATAAAATTCAATTTTAAGTTTAATTTTACAATTAGATGGGTAACTGATTTATGGCAATCCATTTCAAAACCTTGTATATGTGTGGCTTATTACACTGCTTCAATTACTTGAATTTATTCATCGAGTGTCAAAAAAAATTTAATTGAATAGACAACCCGATGTGTAGTTTTAAGAAAATATTATTTAATATCTAAGGACGGCAATTTACAGCATAGAAAAATTTCAGCCACTTTTCCACGTTAAACGTTTAGGAAGTCTTATGTTAGACCATTACATGTCAAAGTCCATAATAGCAACCCATTTCTCCCCAGACAACTTTTGTGAATGGTAATTACTTAAAGAATTACTTAAAGTTTCAAGTCTACCAAAAAAAATATGCATTCTACTTATTCACGTCATGGCATCAGTCTGTAATTTGCTCTTACTCTATGTTTATTAGCCAGAGATTCACCAATTATATTATTTTTCATTCGCACTCTGGTTAACAGTAATTATTTTTTTGGTTTTCTGGGATAAAGTATCCTTTCAGTGACAGCGATTTTTTTTAATTATTCCTTTTTTAACGGTCATTTCATCTGGCAATGTTTTCGTGTCGAATTTATGTTTTTTGAATTATAATAAAAATTGTAAATTCCTTAAGTGGATGATTGCAATAAATATAATGCCGAAATCGGTTTCGTCTAGTGTAATATGTTTCAATTTATATTATCATTTGTTAGGATTTACCCTTTGAAGACATTGATTATGAAAAATGTACAAGTTGTGTAATGAAAACCGCTAAAACCGCTGTAGATTATTCCAGTAAAAACACACAATACATAAAAAAAATGTAATTGCCACAATACACAAATTTATGTAGCTCGAGAAGTGGCTGCTATTCGCGTTTGCTTCTGGTAGTAACATTTTTATATATGTTTTTAATTTTAATATAACCCATATATGTTGGATTTTCCTCGTATGTCTGGTGAATTCAATAATGACCGGAGTTGCAAACGAATTTAATTTTGATGAGAACTGAGACAACTATTACAAAAGGAAAGAAAATTTTAAGACAATATTTATCAGTTTCAGTGTTTCACGAAAGGGAAAATCTACGTGCAGAAATATTCATTTTTGTGATACCAAAGTCTTTGAGCGGTGACTTCATGACGTGCAAGGGAAGATCGCAAAGATCCGAGACTGCGTCACGTCGCTCCTCCATCTCGGAGGTGGCGTCATCGAGAAGTTCGCGATTTTCCGTGCAACGAATTTGCAGTTTGATTCGGTGGATGTCAGTTCGAAGATCGATCAACTGCCGCGCTAGGTCTTCGTCTTGCTCTCGCATATTGTGCTTGAAAAGAAACAATTGTTAAATGAAATCGTCTATAATCTTATTAATCTTATAAAGTACAGTTTCGTGGATCAGGCGAATTTGCGAGTGATAGCAAAAATGCAATGTCGCAAAAGTTCAAAAGAGTACAGAAAAGTATACGGCAGAATGCGTTCAGGGTATGGTTTCCCGACGAATCTTCGGCGCGAAGAAAAATCTTCGTCGCCCTGTGATTGGCTGATTTGGTGACG
>JAQGBY010000562.1:0-41885 GCA_034698785.1 Mycogona germanica | reverse complement strand
CAAACACGGGAACAAAACACGGGAAAGCGACAAAGCACGGGAAAGCGGGAAAGCACGAGAAATCACGGGAAAGCGGGCTAAAAAATTCCCGGGAAAAAAATAAAAGGGAAAATTTTGTGCACGAGGTAGTGTGACCGAGCCATTTAACTGGAAGCCACAGCAAGGCGTGGCCTGGGTCAGCTAGTACTGTATAAAATTACGCGAAAATATAGACTCAATATTGTGATGAAGGTGTTAGTATCCAAAAGGTGACAATATAGCGTAGTTTTGACTGCAACGTGGACTTTCGAATACAGCAATCCACCAAACCCAATTTGTGAAATATAAATGTCTTAAAAATTTAACTAGAAAATTTAAATTTGAAATCCCATTTAACCTAACGCAACTTTCGAGGTATTAGCTTTGTGTTTCTCGTGGCAGCCGATATGTGTCGCTCTAACCTCACGTACATTTAGGCCGAAGCTGCATGATTTATGAAAATATGCGGGTTCCATGTGCCTTCTTTTCGAATTTTTATTGCTAGAAACATGTCACACTTTCGAAAATAAAATATTTTTGGCGCGAGTGTGGCCCGTGCCGACAAGTTTATTAGCGGATATCACGGGGTGCAATATTGCACTTTTTCTTTTACTGCGAGCCATTTCTGACAAATTTCGTCCAACAGTCGCTAAGGTTACTCTACTCAGCATTAGAAGAGCCTAACGCCAGCTTGCACCATACATGTAGAGAGTGTAGTTTGTGGCGTCATTCTCTGCATGTATATATGGGACATTTGGCTTGAAATGACGACGCTGGTGGCGTTTTCAAGTGGCTTTATCGAACGTGTCACATGCAAAGTGTTCGCGAAAGTTTTGAGACATTCACAAGACATTTCGCGAAAATGTCGCAAATACGAATTTTTGGACCAGCACCCCTTCCATTGAACTTGTACGTGTGCATCTAATCGTGACAATGCGTGGATCGGCCTTTTCTTTTTCACAAAAGAATTTTTTTAATTGTTTAACTCAATTGAGAAAACATTTTTTTCGTCAAGCACCAAATACTTATTTTTTAAATGTTACAAATTTTCAAATCGCCTCGACTTAAAAGTGTTGTGGTGGACTGACGCTTCACAACGTCACAGACAACACGAAGAAGCTAGGGTGGCATCGACCACAGTTCAATAGTCACATACATCATTGCGTCAAGAGTTGTTTCTTCGAAGTACCAAAAAGCGGATCAATTGCCTGCACACCGCTCAAGCAGTAGCCGAAAGCTGGTTCGAATTTTCATTACAGCCAAGTGCTATTTTTTATTAGCTTATTTGTGAGTAGAGCAAGAAAAAAATATTGGCGCGTCTTCTCGGAGAGAGAGCGAGATGGAGCTAGTTCTTGAAAGCGCCCCTGACGTTCGCCTGGCGTCCGTCCAAGATGTTTCCGAAGTTGGTCAGAGAGATCTTCGCACCGATGCGGGTGCGCAAATTGGGGGCAAGGGCACGCGAATAACGTCTGCAGAAGACGAACCAGTACTCAATCTCCTCCTTAGACTCATGGCTGAGTCATGGCGCACACTGCAGGCGGAACGGTGACGATCTCTCTGGTATCGATTTTAAATTGTTACGAGCTCATTGTTACTTTCTGAGCTTTCACTTTCTGACTTCTCTTGAAACACATTCAGATAAAATTCGCCCATCCATAATTTAAAAAAATGTAGGTTTAATATAAAACATGGGTCTCAGTAGGTTAGACATAGCGACGTCATTAGTAGATCGAAACTGGATCACCAAACTAAAATGTTGTCTCACTTCATATTTGTTTCGGTTTGGATTTCACTCACCGCCAGACAGGAGTTGCCATGAGACACTCCCTCCCCATGTCTCATCCGCCATCCTCCGATTTTCATTACACCAATTATAGAATGGCGATTTCAACCAGACCCTTGTCAGTTTGATGAACCGTTTTGAGAACGAACCGAGAACCTTCTGGTCCGGAGGAGGAAGCTAAACCCCATTACATTGCTCTGTAAACCAATATTGATTGACAATAATATCGCAATTTTATTTCAAATGAAGAAATACGCTTAATGATTCCAATCGCATGATATATAGAATAAAATAGTGTTACAGATTTCCAGGCAACGTTACAGATCACCGTAACTCGTTTTTAAACATCCCCTTGGCATATTTGCGCCTTACGGAAGGAACAAGGAGATTCGAAAAACTATCGAATATAGCAATGAAGTTAAGAAGGGGCGTACACTGCGCCTAAATGGTTGAATTAGGACTACGCGGAATAGCGCGACACTAGCGGCGACAATTGTAACCTACTGTTACCTGCCAAATGGCGAAATATGCGCCTCCTGGTGATAAAGCGCAACGCCTACTAATAATACATTAAACGAGATAGGCGATATAGCGTTACTTTTCGCGCGATTGGTAAAATCAACATTTGTTGGCACAAAATATTGCTTATGCGAGCGTGGCTCAGAAATTCAAACGAAAATTGCGACGAAAAAAAAAATATCTAAAAATAAATATGGGCGCTACTTCGATTTTTCCTAGAAGTAGAAAAAAATCCCCACACGAATATAGAACACAAACTTCGCCCCTCAAGGAGAATACTATTTTGGACATAAAACCAATAAATCATTTCACTGAATTTTCACAATTCGCAATGTCACGATTTTGCACATTAACATTCAATGCACCGTCAATAGGCGCCAAAAGCGCCGCCTTTGGCTTATCCAAGTTCCAATCTGATATATAACTATAACAATAAGGCTTATCGATCGAGTGATGGCTACTAGAACCAGCGCCTTAAAATACCCACACACAAAAAATATGTGAAATGTCGAAGACTTTTCACAAAATTATTCAATTTATTATTTTTATTTATGGAACCTCTCCAGCTCGTCGTCGATTTTACATGGCTCTGTCCCATGCTTGTTCACTTCTGCTGATATATTTAATCTTTCCAACATAAGTTTTCGTTTTTAGCGTCTAAGAATCCGACTCACTTGAAGTGCATGCCTAAGTCGCCGAGATTGATGTGTTTTTGGCAGGGACATGTTTGTGCCTTTTTCAACGGCGAAGTAGAGTATGTGCTGAGTCAATTGTGTTGAGACGTCACATGAAAAGGAAGCTAAATAAAAAATATGTCAAAGGCAAGGAGAAATTTAAATCGGCTTGCCAAACGGCAGAATATATCCAGTCTCAAAATCCATATGTTGCAGAGATGTTTAAGACATGTGTAAAGCAATTTTAAGAATAATTTCCTCAAGCACACGTATGTGGTCGACTAATTTACCGTGAACCATGTGCTGATTAGCCTGGATCCAAATGACTTGCTCGACCAAGCGTATTTTCTGTCTCAGCACCCCCTCCTTAAATTACTTCCTGAAAGTACTAAAATTGCTGCGGACGGATTTAAGAGGACACATTTAAATCTCAATTCCGAGTCCCAAAGTCAACAACGCCTAATACTCGTACATGTATTAAGATTAATAACTGACATTTTGACTTTCGTTGAGCTTCCTTTAGCTCTTTGGAACGTGTACAGTGTATACAGCAGGACAATGTTTAAATTCAGAACGTTCGTCAGAAGTCGGTTCAATAAATGTCAAGCTCAACCGTTTTGCTTGAGGCCCATTTAGCGAACATCTCTGTAAATATATTTTATCCCATTACTTTGCCTACTCGATGGAGAAATAATCATCGCTTTGCAGGTAGGTGGTGAAGGATGCATGGGCTATGAATATCGAATAGAATAGATACAACTAGACAAAACCGCAACCGCAACACTGAGTTCTCCGGAGGCTGTGTTTTACGAGATTGGTGCTTACTACTACTACTACCCACTTCAGAATTTAAATTACACCCATAAGAGATGCTAGAACGCAACCAACGTTCAATTAAAGGCGAACTGCGATCTCAATTTAGTAACAAAATACTTACTGCGAACACTCCTAACCGAATTTCGTTTGTCTTCAATTCAGTAGAATTCACCTGTCATTCTACCAAAATAGGACGAAGTTAGTAAATAGATATATTGTTAAGTGCTCCCCAAATAACCACGCACACTAATTTCCACAAATATAAAGTGTCTCACCACATATAATTTCGAAACTACTGTATCAGCTGCAGCAGACGATATACTAACGAAATGGGTCTCCATTTTATTAGAATCAAACTTGACTTAAAGAAAACGACGGATTTCTCCTATCAATTATAGTATGCGGGATCGGTAGTCTTCTGGAGTCTCAGAATCCGCCTTTATTTTGGAAGGCTATTCGAGTAATCCAAGAAATCGCTTCAGCTCGTTGCGATTGAGAAACTGAGCAAAAAGGATTGTCTCGTGAAATCCTTTTATTTCGTTCGCATTCCTTATATTTTTCGACGTCTGTTTTTATTTCGTCCTCTTTTTTTTCTTATTTAGCGGCAAAGTCCTACGTCCGCCTTTGAATCGGTTCCAAGACCGAACAAAACGGACGCGAGGATGAAAACACGGAAAATAAAAATGTCGTTCCTTCGGATTATTTAGTGCGCAAGCGCATGAATGGCGCATCGACAATAACACAGTGGGGACGGGGGGAATCGAACGCGGGACTAGCACCATATCGCTCTTGTTCAACGTACTAACCGTGATACAGACCAACATAGCTTGATCGAGGGAAATATCGAAGTCTGCCACGTGCTATAGACCTATCGCGTTACAGTGCGTGTCGCCATCTAACGGTTAGAACTAACGCAGTCAATTGTAAAATTTCATAGATTTTTTGCCGATCGCAACCAATAGGTTGTTGCATGAACCAACCCAAAAATCAATTCTTTCTGGCAATGCAAGTGTCACTACATACAACTATATTGCAGACCTACAGATCAACGCGCCCCCTTGTGCTAAAATTAGGAGCCAATATACAAAACAATGAAGGAGGGTAGGGGAAAAAAATGTGATTTTCTAATCCAAATGTTGCATTATTCAACATTTGTAGCAAGCTGAAAGACAAGCACGAAATCGAAGAGGGAGAAAAAGTCGAAGATTCCCTGATGCGTTGAGACCATTTGGCATGCAGCTATGAATTGTGGAGTGCTCACCAGAGGGCACCACATCAAGTGTAGCGATCCCAGCGGAATTAATCGCAATTCCGAATTCCGGTGCTTTGCGATTTTTCATAGGCCAATTGAGATTAAAATTGAAATTCCTTCTGCAACATGTCACAGTGGAACAAGATTTAAATTCCTGCCTATCGTCTCGTTTCTCAAGTGCTTAGGGACCGCGGATAGACTCCCTCAATGGCAGTTGTGTGTGCCCTCTGGTGGCGTTCGAGAAAATCAGCCACTTCGTTGTGCAGTAACAGTAGATCCAATGATCGGGGAACGTTCGATGGTATCGATGAATTTCGGTGGACTATCTCACAATATTTCCTAGCGCTATGAATGATGAATTGGAATTTGGCGAACGAAGCGCCACCACCGCAACCACCACACACCACCACCACAAATCAGTCATTTCCCGAATGACGGCGTGAGCATCACCTAGTGATAAAGCGCAGCGCCAATAGATATGGTCGCACTTTTCGAGACTCGTTCGTTGGCTCTCCGTGAGCAAGTGAAAAACAACCAGAGAAGCCGCCCTTCGCATTCGTAGACACATTGCTGCTTTTCAAAAAGAAAGAGCAGAAAAAGAAAGAATAGGAAGAAAAGAAAAAAAAAGCAAATTCCTCGAACTCTCTTTTCTATTTCAAACAGAGTCATCTGTTTGACTCGAGGATCCCTGCGAATGCTTTTCATCAATCGTCTACCCAGAAAAAAGGTTTCACAGGAGCGTACGCAGGATAAATCCTCCTTGGAGTCTCTAAATAACTTTTTAGTCAACCTAACTGCCTACCGCTCGGCACGGGGCGGCAACTGCGTCACCTCGGGAGCCAGATCAGACCAGTTGTGGAGCGAAGAAGACCGACTCCTTCAATTGTGTCCAAGTAGCCGAAATTTGGCAGGGGAAGGAAGAACGAAACAAATCTCCTGCCTGCGCAAACCCCAAAGCATCGCCACCTCCACTTCTCTCATAACAATATTCAATTCTTGGACTCCTTCGTGGAAATCGCATCGACACCAACCCCTATGTTTATCATCTCTTAGCCGGGCTCCAATTTTCGCGAACGATCTTGTAAACAATTGACACCACTTTCAAATGGATACTTAGAGCGAGCGCATATAAAATCCGCTCACATTGCTCGACCAACTTCATAGACGTCGAAGACGCCTGCCTCTGACATCGTGGAAAAATTGAAAATCGTTTAGTGAACAAGACAGAAAATTCATCGAATTCGTGCATCAAATCGCCGAGTCATCTGGGGATAATTTTGTGTCTCGCTTCGACGGGGGCGCGTTTCGAAACGGGACTGCCTACGGCATCGACCAGAAAAAAGTGTCAACCAGTTTTGGATGCTGGATTGAAGGATCCATGAGACGTGGGAGCCAAAATCGTGCGGGACGATTGTGAATCGCTAAAGTAGTTGGAATACAGATACGTGTTCAAAAATAGGTCTATTGTTTGCAGAGTTGTTCCGAGAAAAGTGTTGGTGGGAGTTTGGAGTGTGGATCCGTTGTTTGCGGAATAATCTGCGACTTTCCACAAAACTATGATGTGCAGTGAGAAGCGAGATAAGCATAGACGAGTGTACATGCCTAACTGACGACAAAATTATTTCGTGGGAAGAAATGCGTGGGTTCGTATAAGTGGATCGATACAGTCGTTGGTGGCGAGAACGTCTCGTTCAAAACTACTGCACTTGTTGTGGTTTCAATTTAAGTGCGCTGAAGAAAATACGCAACGGGGTTGATGTTTGTAATTCAAAATGAAAACTGTGGTGCGGTTTCTCAAATTACGTAGTGAAAAGCTATTTTAAACACATTGAGCATTTTCGTGGATCGTGGAGAACCATATCGTGACAAATACAAAAAGATCGAACCAGGACTCGGACCTAATAATTACCCTGAAGAAAAACTAATTATAAATGACTCAACTGGATTAAAGCGAAATCCGACGTTTAAATTTCATTTTGAAATAATCGATACATAATCTGGAGGAGACATTTGTAACATTAATAGTCATTGAACATATTGTCAACACATCATGTTCATTTTCATTGGAGCATTCTGATGAACGATTGGACAATTTAATAGGAAAGTGGAGAGAAGGCAAGAAAATAGTGAATCCATTCAATCATTTAAAATTTGTAGTCGTTAAATAAATTTTTTGCCGATAAACAAACAAGCCACGAATCTGAATCTTGTCAAACTGTCATCTAGTCCAACGGATCAAACAGGATGATGGCGTCGTCAGCCCACAACGAGACGCTCAGAAGCATGGAGGACGAAGTGTCAGAGATCATCGGTCACAACGTCAACGAGCTTCCCCTATATCTAATCGAGCTTCTCGCCGAATACTTCAGCGTGTTCCACAATGACACCATCGATTTCACCCGGCCTCATCTTCGCCGCTCGGTGGGGTACATCTGGCCTCTCTTCGTGGTGCTGTACTCGCTGGTCGTGGTGGTGGGCGTGGCCGGCAACGCAGTTCTGGTGGCCACCGTGCTCCGCCATCGCCTCCACCGTGACCCCACCTACTTCCTCTTACTCAATGTGGCCGTCTCTGACCTAATCAAGTGCCTGCTAGTGGTGCCGGTCACCCTGATCAACCTCCTCCTCCAGAACTGGATTTTCGGTCGAACCCTATGCTACGTCATCCCCATGATGCACAGCGTCCCCATGTACGTTACCTGTCTAACCTTCCTCCTGGTGGCCCTCGACCGTTACCGCCTACTGGTAGGCATGAACGTGACGTCATCGTCGCGGCTGCCGCGAGTGCCCTGCGTTGTGCTGGTGTGGGTGGTGTCCGTTTGCGCGGTGCTGCCCTTCCTCATGTTTATCAGCTACTTCGACCTGCGGCCCAACATAGCCGCCGGCCTGTGTTACGTTAACGTGCACGACACAATGCAGGAGTACGCACGCTGCCTGTTCATTATCCTGTATGTCCTGCCCCTGGCCACCATCGCCTATCTGCAGGTGCGCATCTCGGGCGAGATCAAGAACCGGGAGCGCGGTCCGCTGTCAGCCACCGTGGTGGTGGTCGGACGCCGGCGTGGCCACCTGGATAACGTGGACCTGAGCGGGGATGGCGACTCGACCGCCACGGTGGCCACCAGCCCCGGAAGTGGTACGGACACTCCTTGCCCGACGCGAAACGCGTGGCGGAGCAGCGGCGGCGACACTCCGTCTACTGCCCTCACCACAGTCCCGTCCACTCCTCGATCTAGTATTCACGGCCGCAAGCCGTCCAACCACCATCCGCTCAACCACCCGGCCACCACCGCCACCATCAACAACAAAGATGGCGTCGATCTCAAGGATGGCGGCTCAGATCGGTTCCAGACAGTTGAGTTACAGTGGAGGCCCCTGGCAGTGGTCTCCATTGACCCGGCCGTCGACACGGAGGCGACCGCCGACGAAGAACAGATGGACGCCCGTCACGAGCGCCGCACGCAGAGCTACCTGATGGCCATGGTGACGGCGTTTGCCCTGTGCCAGCTGCCGGTGGAGATAATGCGGATGGTCCGGATCGTCATTTTTGAGTATAACGAGAACGCCGGCGTCTTTGACTTGCTGTATTTGGTGTTCGTACTAATTAGCTACTTGTCGGTGTGCATCACGCCGGTCCTATTCGTGTGCTGGAAGCGGGGGGAGGGTGGCAAGTTGAGTGGCTACCTGCAGTTCGGCGGAGGGATCACACCGGCTGCGGGAGGTCAACTCGATCCGGCGCTGGTCAGGCAGCAGTCGGCCGCGCATAATGGCGTCAGACACAATCAGCGGAATCTAAAACTGCACATTCAGCAACCGAACGTCTTTTAACCACCCGCCGCCTTCCTAAAAAATATTTAATTGGACAATAAGAGACGTGCAAATGTTTGCAAAATTCGATACATTTTACAGTCTCTGATCGATGCTCATGAATCATTCAAGACATAACAAGAAGCGACGATGCTCCTTATTTCACCCGACAATGAAACAGGACGCAGTGCTCTTTGTCTTTGACGAACTTTCATTGAAAAACAATGTCAAATCGATCAAGTTTTTGGATAAATGTGGTTGCCAGATTGTCACAGAGAAGGACTAAAAACGTTTAGAAAACAATTCTGGTGAACATGCAACGGAAAATTATCGAATTTGTCGTGTGCATCACGTGAAACGACTACCTGTTTTACAAGATTGCTGTCTCTACCGGAAGTTACGAAATGAATTGCTCAACTCGAAGTTGCAAACCAACATGTGATTAATTTATCTGGTGTTGCCTCTCGTTTATCTTTCCTTTTTGTTTGAGTGTAGATGAACATGAGTTTGTTTTTCTTTTTATCCCATTTTGGCGGTTACCATTTTAACATTAAACATTGTACTGATTAATTAAGTACAAAGTTCTGGAGTTGTTCTTTGAAAATTATTTTTTAACCGTCTAGACATCTTGCGTGCCTGGCTTAAACTGGTGTGTTATTTTCAATCGTGCAAAAAAATGACTTTTATACTAGAATCTAAAATCCTGGATGCAAAGCACGAAGTACAGTTAGAAATGGCTAATTAAATTCATATGGCTTAGTTTTTTTCAACTGTTGTCAGGTAATTATGAATATTGATAATTGGATATCAATATAATCGTCCTTCCGCAGAAATTAATAATCGAATACATGTACACAACATACAAAAGTTCTCAAATGACGTTGCAACAATTATTCTATAACGTATGTAACTATATGTATGTGATATATTTGTTTCACTTAACATTTTAATGTATGAGTATATTTACCAGTCATCTCAGTGGTTTATGTAGCCAAATTTTTAGGTGTCGAAAATGATTTAACCTGACAATTCTCTGCAGACTACCAAAAACAAAAAACGAAGTACAAATTAACTTTGCCCATTTAATTTACATAACAATAATAAAATAATCCCAATATTATCGAGAAAAAACATTTAGGGGCCGGCCGATGTTCGAAAAATTAGTTATTGTAACTGAATAAAAAAAATTCTGTGGCTAAATGGCAAACGTTAAACTTATTATAAATTAAAATTGAATGTAATGATTTTTTTAATTTGAAAAATAATTTTCCACTTAATAGATGAATTGATACATCTAAATAATTATACAGGAGTAGCATTAGGAAAAAGATGGAGGATCGACTTAGTGCCCATAGTTGATTGTTCTTTACCAGCTTGTAACCTGTTTCAGCTTTTCTTGTTAAGGTATCGTATCGGTCTGGGTCGATTACAAGAATATCGGTTCGATAACCTATTTATTGTTTGCATAGGTCGAATCCTGGTTGACGTAAATGTCACGGTTTTTGTATCGTAAATAGTGTGTGCGTCTGCAGTTGTCCGTCGCAGTGATTAACATTTCAATAAAACTTTGTTATTTAGTAAATTGGTGAACACCACTGTTTACAGATGCTGTTTGATCAGAATCCATCCGAAAGTGGCTTACGCGGAATGATTGATTTGCGTGGGCTAGAGCTAGACAAATATGGAGTTGCTCATATGCCAGCCGCTGACGTCAAGCGCAATCGAAAACACTTTTATTGACAGACCACTGGCAAATACAGAATTATGAAATGTCGCCAATTTCAAAGAGTGGGGTTTCAAAAGTAAGTACAGATTGGCTGTTAAAAATGCTGACACTCCCGCCAATTGTGAAGTTCAAACAGAAATTCGATCTCTCAATGCTAAAAGGCTAACGAAATTCACCATGATTTTTTTAAATATTCAAACTGTTGTCACAATGATACAACAATGCAAATTGTGAGAAATTTCAGACGATTCAGAAGTTGCGAATGGGAAATCTCTGATCACCATATATTGTCATATCAAAATTATTTTGGACCATATATTGTATTTCATCATGCCTTCGTGCACCTCAAAATTTGGGCGGTATCTCAATAATTCGTAAAAAGTAAGGTATTGATAACGGTAACGAAGGACTTCGGTGGAGACAATTCTAGCAAAGGGCTTAAAAAAAGCTAGTTCCACGGGCGATATTGACGCAGGGGTGAGTATGTGGTGGGGACCACTAATTAATTTTTGTTTCTTTATTGTAACCAAACGGCTCCTACTTTTGAAACGCGCCTCGTACATGTAAACAAAGGAGAATGAGTATTGCAAAATTAATGAATGGCGGCTTTCGAAACCAGCACCGGAGTGTTTTTGAAAATGTGCATCTAGTACGGACGTATTATGCTGTAATGGGCTTTATCTCTATGTGGGGCGCATTACGTCATTTGTGCGGGTAACAGCGATCGGTATACGTAATTTGTAATGAGCGCAACCTGAGGGCACCAACGGGATATAACAATTGCGTGGGCATCATAATACAGCAAATTAACGTTACAGATGCAACGCGAAGTTCGTATAAACGTGATAATTACATGTAGATTACAACTTTAACCACCTTTCGCTTGAATAAATTTTAAAATTTGAATAATTCAGAGGCAAGATTAACTTAGCAACATTATTTTAAAATCGAGGACAACGCCGCTAACTCGAGGTTCTTTAACATGCCCACCAAAAACCTAGGGTTCATCAATTGCTCACTCGAGATGTACGACACGTATTATCTCAGCATCCCACTAGTGGCGCCTCTAGCGGTACTCCAGTGTAACGATGGGCACGCTTGAAAAGGCTTTCCTAATTTCTTTCACGCACACTTATCAAGTCTGGATAGTTGATTCTAGCCCTTCCGGTTCTTTGGACGCGACCCCGTACATTGACGCACGTAGATGAGCGCATGTTCAGCAAACGTTTAGCTCGGTTAGTAGAAAATAGACGGGTTTCAGTAAATGGTTGTAGCTAAGCGCCAGTCAACACATCTTCAAAAGCCCCGCGACGGGTGTGAGAGAGAGAGAGAGAGAGAGAGACTGATACAGAGCCAGGGATTTATTTGCTACCAATTTAGCCGGCGATTGTACAAACAACGCCAGGTCGGACCCAGGGTCACCGAGGTAACCTTGACACGAATCGAAAACCATAACTTCAGTGTACCTCTTTTGTGGCTGCGGTCCACCCACCCTCCTTCTCCCACTGGATCCACAGCCATCCACCAATGACGTTCGCGAGCCAACGGGTGTCACTACAAATTAAGGTGCCTTGAATCTCGTCAAGATTTAAAAGAAAATCCTAAATGGAAATTTTCATCACAACTTATACAGTCTCTGGTGTTCCCATTTGGTTCTAATTTTTGCCGCTGGTGTCGCCTTAATTTTTTGTTTGGTAATTTGTTAAGAAGTCATATCGCTCCGTAATTTTTGTTTCGTATAAGAGAGATTGGATCGCATTTTTGTCTTGAGGTAACGACACTTACGGAAAGCTGAAACATTTTAGATAAGAAACTTTAATAATTGAAAATTGCGTCTCTGATTATTCGATTCGATTTATCACCAAATTTTATAATAATCTATTAAATGGTAAATTCGGGACAGGCCGAATAATAATCGGTTGATTTTTGGCCAATTTGTTCAGAATATTAAAAGCGGTCCAATACGTTTGCCTCACAGTGAATATAAGACATTTCTTTGTGTTTCTATTAAAAATGAATTTCATGAAGTGTGAATGCAAAACCTGCAAAATCGTTCTTTCTTCGAGCGAGTATTTCATATAGTACTACGCTGGATGAATCTTCAAATTGATGGCGCTCCCATATCATTACAATTACAATATGTACCCACAAGAAGCCCCCCGGATGGGACCTATGGCGGGGGTCGAACGACCAGTTGTCTCTGAGATATTCCTTAAGGAGGTCCAGAACTAGAACTAGAACCCCCATCAGGAGGCGACCTGGTAATTTTGCCTAGCCCAGAAAGGTGATTGTGAATAAACAATGCCACGCTCGAAGACAATTCGACGTGAAGTGTAACCCCACATGTGTGTACATGTTGGTCCAAACATCATCGAGATTTCCCACATGTGTTTATCCATGTAGATGCGTCGGCCCAGGCGACATCGAGATTCACAGAACGCGGAAGCTAATTTTAACCCGGGATGATGCTAAGTCGAGCGAGAGGTGCCGAGCCAAATTTGGTGGAATCTCGAGTCTCGTACAAAATCGCACCCACACAAAAAACACACACACACACACACTTTCACCTAGACGCGAGAGCAACTGTTGTTGACGCGGTTTACCTATATAGGTGAGAAATTATTGCCGCATATGCAATAGACATGAGGCGCGGGCTCAGTGAAATTAACGAGACCCAAGTGCTACGACTGAAATGACGCTTTTCGGGAAAGAGGTAAGTGCGAATTGAATTTGATTGATTGATCATACATGACAATTTGAATAAATATATTTGTCTAAATGTAGTGTTTGGACAAGTAATTGTTGTATCTTGGAAAATCATGCAATATAAATTCAACTATCAAATATACTCTGTATTGTACGTTTGACAAATGCGAAATGCGCTCGTTCCGTAAATGACCACCAGCATTCAGAGTAAATGCGTAAATTCTCTGGCAAATGAATTCCACCCTGACGTGGTATTCAAGTCCAGAATCCTCGCTTTTGACCGTATTGTTGACTGAAAAGTCTTTCGAATGAATAAGTCCCTGAGTGCAGGTGATCCCGAATCAGCCAAGTAACAAGACAGCTGATCCACGCGACTCAGATCAACTATTATCCGCGGATGATACGGCGGGGTGATCGTCGTCGGGTTCGCAAATTGCCTTGCTGCATTTTTAAACAGGATCTTCATTGCATACACTCTAATTTATTCCAGTTAAATGCGTGAGAATGCAAATCCACAAATGTTAGCGCCGAGGCGTCTATGAAAATGTCAACCACGGTGCTGTGTCTCAGGATTTAGAGGCATGCGGCCTGGCTAATTCTATAATTATCGTTAATCCCCCACCGTGCGCTGTTGAGGATTGGAATATGTGGTTACTTCTAAGACCATATTCGCCGTAATCCTTTGCGTTTCAAACAATTTTACGTCGAGAGCGTAAACAATGAGCCCATAAAATCCTTAATCGATGATCTGGGCGGTTCCCAATGAACGCATTGAGCCCATCGATAACAACCTTTCTAAAATTCGAAACCATGCTAATATGTGCCATGTTCCATGTTATTATTTAATACAGAGTATTTGACAATTTTTAATCACAATTTTCAAGTTACCATAATTATATTTTTTAATAACTAAAATAAATTGTCAGACCTAACAATATTTTTCAATTTTGATAATATTTTCAATTTTTGAAAACGCAATTCAAATTAGTCAACAATACAGGAGATTTTGCTGTTCAACTCGATTACTCGATGCTTTAGCACTAAGATCGATTAAACGAGAGCTGACGCCGGAAATCGATCCCGGAACCGCTGCACCACAAATACGTGTTTAATTTTTACAATTTTGACAATTTTAATATTTTATAATTTTTTTATATAATCGTTATTAAATTTGTACAACCAGCAAAATTTCTCATAATTTATAATAAATTTCAAAATTTAAAATGATGTCCTAATGACCACATTTAAGGAACGTTTGCAGGCCATAATTTGTGAAGAACGAAATTTGAATAGCACGTCAAATAATCGCAGCGAAACAAAAATTTAAAAATTACCCTGAATACTTCCTCAACATTGTTAAGCCCTATTCTGCATTCGACTTGGACAAGAATATATTTTTGCTCGCTGTCAAGAACCCACTCACGTTATTACCAGCGACAGAATCATTGCTGCCCCCTGCTTTACCTGCGGCGGGCAATCACACAAAACAAGTAATGCAGAGGAAACGACAACGAGGGGAGTCGATTCTCTTAGACAAACATCACAGAGTGTATTACTGTCTGTTTAACGTGTTCGCTGTATAACTATGCGAATTTAAATGGCAAGAATTTTTACATATTTAATTAAAACATTATTCACAATCGAAATAGAACGAATAAAATCTCACCACTGAAGAATAAATAATAAAGCAAAAAATTGTCGACTCTTGCCGCCATTTCTTGAACTTGTCGCATTCAAAGGAGCAGTTTCTGAACGCAGCATGCTTGCCCAAATAAATCCCCCACCAATTTTTCAGTTCTAATCATGAATTCTCTACACGATTTTCTGGTTGGCTGACGCTCGAACATGCGCGAAGTTTAAACAATATGAAATTTGACGGTGTTCTTTTTTTTCTTTGCCATTTTCGCTTGGTAGACGATACATTTCCACTCTTTTTTGTTATTTTCCAAGCTTCCAGAATATAAACTTGTATATAGATGAGGCACAGATATCTGGACGGCGTTACGCAATAAAGGACCCAATCACCTTTCCAGATAAAAAATGAGTGTATACCGTGAAGGACGGTTTATTATCAATGAGGTGAATGTAGAACTATGTCATGGAACTTAACATAAAACTCCGACTCTCTATATGCATTCAGACCTCAAATCACAATCTGTAAATGTGGAATATAATTAGGCAAATGAGAATGCAATTTTGATTCAAATAAGATTGACTGCTCAATGCAGTAATGGATGAATAAATCAAGAATCAAAATGACTGACTAAAACAAAAAAAAATTCTCAGAATCAAACGGTATTTCCTTTACCAAAAATTATATAGGAATATTTAATTCTTCTGGTCATTTAAAAATAGAAACCGACACAATATTTCGCAAATACGACGAGAGTATATTTTCAGAATGCAAAGAACTGACTGTTCAATGGCATGGTATATTTTCTTTATCACAAAATATAACTACATTTACTAACCCGAATTAAAAAAAAAAGCCAGTCCCATTTATAAACTGCAAAATAGGCTGCCCGAGTAAATGGAAAAATAGCATTCGGGGTTTCTGGTGGGTGAGGATTGGAGCATGTGTAATGGAACGAATTTAACGAAATGTCCGGGGAAAGGGTTCGGACTATATCCGAATTCGAACCGCATTCCCGTACTCGACGGTAAACATTGTCGCCGTGGCTACTTTGTTTCAGGTTGGTTTGATGGCTGGTGCAGCGCGCCTAACATCGTTCCGAAATACTCTATAAGATGGCACATCAGCTTTTACAGGCGCCAACCAGGCCAAATTTCTGGAATCGATCGCGCGTGGCAAGGTAAATTTGGTGGGCCAATACATGTTTTGTGCGGGCATATCACGCTCGGATGATTATGGCTCCTTGCTTGTTTGTTTTCTCTCGTCGTATTATATCCGCCTGAGACACCTAGGTGAGAGTAATGAAGCGAGCTCTCCGCACTCGTCTATGAAAATAAGAAACACCAACCCTGACACTCCCCATTCACGATGTCATCATGCCAGCGCAAACTATTTAAGAGTCGACCACACTCTCTCCTTCACTCTCCTTTTTTCATTCAACCATGGCGAAGCCAGAAAAGTGTGAACAACATACCTTGTACATTTTTGCAGTCCTACACTGTATTCGGTTCTTCTGCATTAATGCGACTAGTATATTTTCACAGGCACCTCGGTATCGAACAAACGTGAGTCAGCATTCGGGTCAGCAAAAGGTGAGAATTATTAAGTCTCATCACTATGTTGTATCTCCGGTTTTCTCTGTCGTAATATCAGAAGTGCAGTTTAAATTTCGATTTCAATTTGCTCTCGTCGCCGGTTCCGATTGCAGTCCAACGATCTCCAACCCTATTGTATAAACTTTTCGAGGTCTGAAAATTCATCAATTTTTGGTTGACGTGAAAATTCAGAAAAAGTTGTCTCGAGTAGATTCGGTTATCAGGAGGATATAAAAGCTCGAATTCGAACATGTACGATCTGCAGTTCGCCCCCTCCCCCGCCCTCTCCATACATCGCTCCGACATTGCCCGGAGAGCAAAAATGATCTCGACACAGAACAAGGGAGACGTGAGACGCAATACACGAAAGCAGACTATATATTGTTTTTGTCAACACTGCCACAGTTTCGCTCGTATTCGCGCACCAACGACCCCTGACATTACGCGTGTGGGTATAACGTGGTGTACATGACAAAATAATGTAGGTATACATGACAGAATAATCGAGATTTCGAGACCAACACCTGCTCAATACCATTCCAATTTTGAGTTGCCATTTTGTTTGGGCAGAAAACAGTTCTCTATTAAACCATAAACAAAGTTGCTGCGACCAAGTTCTCACATCCTCCTAATTTACAAAAAATAATTATAAAATTACGATTAAATACACTGTATGTTCTTAAATGACTTAATGATAGTAAGAGCCTTTTGCCCGTACAAGAAGCTACTGCAGAAGTATATCTGTACGCGTAAGTCAATATATTTTTCGGGTGTTTTCAATTTGCCTGCTTGCAGATTTGATGCAAGTCGTTTCGAACAACATTTTTATGACGGTGCTCATTAAGAACATCGTCGAAGAATAACGTCATTTGCAATTTATTAATTTATTTTTCTATGCACAGGAGATGTTGATAAGTCACAAAACTCATTCATCTACGCATGTACTGTAGGCACCCTATAGAAAATAATAAAACCGGCATATGGGATTTGCACTTCAGCACTAGGTGGCTCTCATTTCATTACTTGGCAGTTGACGGGAGGTTCCAGTCGCCACCGAGAAAGGCGCTTACCAATCCCAATTAATCGCTAGGAGCGCTAGAATAGTCATAGCGACGAAACTACAGACAGCTTTCCGATCATCGACCTACTATAATGATAAATAACAAACTCGTTCTCTGAAGCGCCACCCGAAAGCACAACTAGCTGTGATGCACAAAGGTAATATGAACCTGGTTCTAATCACTCTGAGATTGCCAGTCACCCACACAAGAACGCCGAGCAACCCACGCCTAAGCCATAAATGCAGCAACCACTTTTATAAAAACACACGCGCCACCTGTTTGTCTCCTTCTTAATAAGACTTAATGGAAATACGACACACAGTTTGAATTTGGAATACTATAATGAGTTGGGCGTGGGTCGTTTGCGCAAACTTAAAGAGAATCATGCCTTTTCTTCTTGATCCATAGTCTCTCTTTTTTGTCTGCGCTGCCATAATTTGTCTCGACGTCTCATTGGGCTTAAACAGAGACAAAAACAAATACTTGTTCCTGATAGGCCAATAAGATTAAAGACATACTGAAGCAAATAGAAAGGCGTCGTATCGTCAAGGTTATTTCTGTTTAGTTTCATTCCTAGATAGCGTGGCTCCAAAAGCTCAACTACTCAGTAGTTGCGCCATCTGTATCGAAATCGACGTCTGGGTGGACAAACCACCTTCGGAAAAGGTACAGGTACCGTTTTTCACATCACAATCACTCGTCATTTTAATGTGTTGAACAGATATCCCCTCTGTGAATGACAGTTATTGATAACCTATAGTGACATTTCTGGGAATAAGTTGATTGGTTAAAACAACGATTGGAAGACTATCGAAGGAACTATTGAAAGATCTTTTAGATACTCCTAGCAAAGGACCATTTGCGGCCACAACTGCAACCTGTCATATGAAAAAATGAGCGCCACCTAGAGATAAAGCGTCGAGCCCACAGAAGTCTCGACTTGCGCAGAACATGTGAAACCCGATAACATGATTATATTTTCGTCAATTCAGGTTCTTTTTTTGTTTGCTCTCTTTTCAGATTTCGAGATCTTCGATGCTGATGACTGTTAGGCGGGGAATGAAAAACGGTCCCCTGAAGCCCGCTGGGAAATCTCCGCTGCGACAACGACGGACCGGTCTACGGGGGAACACCATGTTTTCCATGTACGCGTATGTTAAATTTCGCGCCCCCGTCATAGCCAATGGCGAACTGGAACTTGTCAAACCCGATGCACGTCGAAATGAATCGACAAACATCTCGTCATTCGATTAAGAGTTCGATAGAAGCTGCAAAATCAAACTACACACACACACACAACCTTCCTACGCCATAGAAAGTGTCGTCACCATTGCCCATCAGGAGACAAATATTCTAAAAAAGAAACAAGCAAAAACCTGGAAGTCTCAAAAAGGCTGCGGTCTAAACCAATAATTAATGAAAATACACGTATAAGTAAAGTAGCGTTCTAGATTAAATGGATCACCGGCCTCGAATTTTACCACGCGTAGGTGGCGCCACTAGAACCAGAACGAAGGAAGAACTCACTGGCGACCTCCAGGAATAAAAATCACATCCCTCTCTCATCTCTGCCGTCAAATTATGCAATGGTTGCGCATGATCGCACGCATACATAATTTTCGACTAACGTTATATTCAACTGCAAGATGATTCAATTTTTTTTTGCCTTCCATCATCAAATTGAGTGATCTGTATTCGAATGACGCGCAAATATCGCTCGTACTCGCATTTCCGACATTAGCATTATTAAACGCATTACGTCTGGCGAATGAATAACTCTCGGGTCCTCGCAGCGAGCTCAGCGGAGTCAAATTTGACATATCAAAATGCCAAATGAAGGCTAGTTTGATAGACGCGGATGATGCGCGCACACATCCGCGCTACGAATATTCTAATTTTAGAGACGTCGACGTTAATACGCCGTTACCAAAAGATTGGATTTTGTTTGCCGGCGGCTGGGACGGGTCACGGGGGATCGAGATCGGATCCAGTAAATATATCACACGTGTCATTTCATTTCCTGCGCCACGTCGAAATGAGATCAACGTCTGTCAGGAAATGGATTTTTCCTATCGCACGCATTATCGAACTGCTATCTCATAGACTCATTGCGAAATAAAAAAAGGAAATACACAATATATATTAAAGCCCGTTGGCGGCATTGGTATATATGTGTCGAACACGTAATGAGCTAGACACTTATATAAAAAAGCAGAAGTACATCGAATCTGCGTCGATAAATATTCGACAACATCGATATGCCAGATTCGAGCAGTGTGTCCAAATTATTGAATATTGGGTGATCATCATCACGAGCTTATTAGTATAAAGTCAACAATAGACTATCAATTCATGTGTTCGCTATTCGCTAACGTCGATTCGAAAACGTCCGCAAACATCGCATAATGCCGACAATGCAATGGACCAAACTAAGTAATGCACGAACTTGAAAAGACCACCGGAAGTTATGACTTGACCAATTAACTGAACGTTGGAACGGCAACATTCTTGATTGAAAAATATTTTCAAGATTATTTTGTGTAGAGAAAATCCAATACCGATATTCGAGAACTATTGACAAGATGGACAAGATTCCGGATGCCTACTTTGAACTGGTCTACGAGTACTTCGCTCTTTTCCATAACGATACAGACAACTTCCGGCAGCCGCACTTGCGCCGCTCCGTCCAGCACGTCTACCCGCTCTTCATTATCCTATACGCTCTGCTCATCGTGGTCGGTGTGACCAGCAACGTGTGTGTGCTGGGCGCCATCTGGCGGCGACGCCTCTATCGCGATCCCACCTACTATTTCGTGTGCAACTTGGCCGCCTCGGACCTGGTCAAGTGCGTGGTGGTGCTGCCCTGCACGCTGGCCAACCTGCTCATCCAGAACTGGATCTTCGGGAGCTTCCTCTGCTTCTGCATTCCCATGATGCAGCACATTCCCATCCACGCCTCCATGCTCACCTTCCTGCTGATCGCCGTCGACCGCTACCGGCTCATCCTTCATCCGATGACGTCACGCGTGCCGCGGTTCCTGTGCGTGCTGGGCCTGTGGGTGCTGTCCGTCTGTGTTGTGCTGCCGTTCGCCATCTATATCAGGTACACATATCGACTTATCTGGGAAGAAATTTTTACTTTATCAACTTTTCTTGAAGACCTGGCCTTGTCTTTAGCCACAAAGAAGGCAATTTAACTTTGATTTTAGTATTTAATCAGCACCATTTCATGCTTTACGTTTAAATTGATCCCAGCGTCATCTTCTAAATGATTTCTTTGAAGGATATCCTCCAAATCCAACAATCCATGTTATATCAGTAGGAGACTTTTCAGGCTGATGTACTTATATAAAAGATTAGACTCCACATTATGGAGTTTTCTTGTAATTAAAAGATATAAACAAACTGGCAAATTCCTGTTAATGGACGATTTTATATATAAAAAACGAAGAATGCTATCCAGGGTTAAAGTTTGCTAACGAGATTAAAGCAGAGAGAGATCAAGACAATTCAAAAAATCAAACTCGTATTTTCCCCTCGTCAAACATATTAATGCAAAAAAAATTGCACTTTTTCTTCATGTAAAAACGTATCGACTAGCAGTTTCCATCCATTTTAAAGGCATGGATCAATTCACGATTTGCTTCTTGAAATTGTTCTTCTGTTTTTTTTTGTTCTCCACGTAAGTGAGTTTAAAGGATTGCGATTTTAAATATTTCTTTGTGCGCGCTGGCTCAATCGGATTTATGGAGTTTAACGCAATTGTCAATTTTCCTTACTGCAGGTACTTTGACTTCGAGCATCTGTTCGGCGCCCAGTTCGAGGGCACCGGTCTTTGCGCAGTCAACGTGGCCGACAACATGGAGGAGTACATCAGAGGTCTCTTCATCGCCATGTACGTGGTGCCGCTGGCCACCATCGGCTTCCTGTACGTGCGCGTGTCGGCCGAGATTAAGTGCCGCGAAAACCCGCTGAGTGGCGCAGCTGTCCTCTTCGAGATGTCCTCCTGCACCGACGAGGGCGTGTCACGTTCCACTGTGCCCTCTGGCTCGGTGACGCCGTGCCCGTCACGAGGGGGCGTCGCCGGAGGCTCCTGGCTTCTGGAGGAGTCCGATGCCGCCGCCTTCGGCAAACCCATGCCGCCTGACCAGTACGACAACGCCCCCGACCGGAAACCGTCGACCGCGTACGTCGGCGCCAGCTTTGATGTGGCCAACCACCAGGATCTGTTGGCCGCCGTGTCGTCGGCAGGTGGCGCCGACGACTTCATCGATGACGATGGCTTCGACGCGCGCAAGGAAAAGCGGACCCAAAAGTACCTCATCTCTATGGTCACCCTATTCGCAATGTGTTTGTGTCCGCTGGAGATCATGCGTCTGGTCAAGAACATCGTGACCGAGACATATGACAACACTGGCCACTTCGACATGGCCTATATCATCTTTGTGTGGATCGGCTTCTTGCCCACCTGCATCACTCCCATCCTCTTCGCCTCCTGGCTCATGAGCCGGCCGGCCAAGGACCGACTACGCGGCTACTTCCGGTTCAGCAACCGGGGTCGTGGCCGCCGATGCTCTTCCTCGGCAGCGGTGGCACTGCACCGCAGTGGTGGCGGCGGACGGACAACCGTGCGGGCGGCGTCCATGCCAATGGGCAATGGAGGCGCTCCTGGTGGTGGGCACTTTGTCCAGAATGGTGGCGGTGCCATGGGAGTGGTTGGCGGTGGCGGGCACAGCAACGAGGGCTACGTGCCGTCCTTGTCCAATACGAGGCTGCACCCGGTGTCGTATGGCTCGCGGACGCCGACCCACAAACAGACAAATTCGACGGTGGCGCCCCCAGACGACGCACAGCGGGACCACCGCAGAAAGTCCCTAACGTGAAAAGAACATTGATCCATCCATTTGATTGAATCCAGAAGAAATTGAAGAGATACCCCCTTCTCTGTTGGCCTAGTGGCCAGATTATCTCTTCACGGATAAAAAGGTTCTTTGTCATTACCCGAAGGATATTATGCGAACAAAAGTGAAAAATAGACGCTGACAAGGTGTTGAAAAGTGGAATAAATTTTATGGAGAGTGAAGTTTTGGGTACGGAAACAGCTTCTTGGCTTCGTCTGGCAATTAGCCTAATACGAATAGATACTTTTTTGAAAATGTCGAATGATTTGTATTTTGAATGATTTCTGTGTATGACATCGGCCTAAAAAATATTTTTTTGTCATGTCTATATTGCTCTCTGAAAGATGTGCACTCTGAAAGGGAATTACATTAAGGAAAGGAATGGGGCCGGATTGATAGTGCTGTTAATGATTGCTCTCATATAAGGGGCAGCATTATATGGCTCTTGTAAGGATTGAATCCATATGGCGCGCGGTTAGTTTGGTGGGGAAAATAGAATTAGGTTGAGTAGAAAATTTCGAAATGGTTTTCGAAATGCGAATTTTTTCATTCTAAATTGAGAATGTTGAAGCCCCAGAGATTCGTCTGCTTTTTGTGTTTCGGCAAACGTTTCAATCGATCTGAGGAAAAATAATTGTACAGACGTTGAAAGCGGATTTTCGAAGTAAAATGACATCATGTTTGCATCAACAATTTTGTTTCGATAGCGCTAATCTAAGTCCATAAAGTGTCAATTTCAACTACGAATTTATATGTTTGATATAAATTCATAGTTTTTAATTCTAAAACTAGCGATTGCTTCCCATCATGCAATTAAAATGCTTTTTATGTTTCTCAACCAAATTAGTGCTTCAATGTACAATACTTATGAAACGATTATGAAAATGAATTAGTTCTATACGAATCCTGTACCAACTAAAGATTTTTTTAAATTCATTGTAATGTATATTATTAGTACAGGAGTTTCTGTACCCCTCTTAGTGCTTAGGAATTATTTGAGGGGCACATTTTCACCAGTACCACGGGATCGAATAATCGAGAGCCCGCTCCGGGAATCGAACCCGGTACCGCCCTGGAGCAGTTGCCAATTGTTAAACGTGCTATTTGCGCATGCATAAAATACTTGAAATATTTTTTGGATACAACCTGAATTTATCATTTACAACGTCTGCCAAAAATACGCCAAACTATTAAAAATCTCTATATATGTATATATAAATTCTAAGATTATCCATCTAACTTAGAAAGAGCAGAAAATGCCTTTTGGCCTTTTCAAAGATGACTTTGGTCTTATCCCGGAAAACGGATTGTTCCAAGTGACACCGTTTTTTGTTCACTTATGGTGACAGTATTTTTACAAGTTTGTCCCCAATCCTCCTCTACCAACGGAAAATGTTTTCTATAACTATATGGTGTAAAGTCACACTTGTGTTTGTGTAACGATGAGCTGGTATGTAATAAATATATCTATATATTGTGTACAGCTTTGTTGCTGCTATCACAACGTATCCGACGCGCGTATGATAGGTTGCAATTTCGGAGGCCCACTTCGGGCGGATGACCCGTGAAAATAACTGCGCCTGACCTCTTCCCCCCAATGACGCACGTTCTGCTAAACTGGGTGGGGCAAAACTACATGTTGTAATATATCAAACACGTACATGACTCACAAGCCCAAACATCGCCATCCGAATGACGACCCGGGGAGCATTTTCAACACCATTCAGTCACAAATCGCGCATCGCTCAAAATGTTGCTCTGGGTGCAAAATATCAATTAAGACGTGAGATGCTCATTTCTGCTTTTCAGGTCGACCAGGACACAACAAAAAGTTATTTACTTGACGCGCGCGTCAATTAACGAGTAGCTGTAATTAATAGTTTGATGCCGAGAGCTCGATTCGCGCGAAATGCGGAGACTGAGACGTTGAATCTCAGATTCTTTACTGTTATGGAGTGCTCGTTGTCCATGGCAACCTCATCGATTATGGAATGGAGGATCCAGGACTGTGCCGGATTATTGAGGAGCAGAGTGGCCAAGTACCATTAAAGATCGACTTTCGATGCTTCAATGCGAGATTTTTCATTTGGCATTATAATTTTCATGACAGGGTTTTATCAAGATTTAAAGAAGTCGTGTTAAATAATTACCCTAGTTCTCACAACAAATATTTTTAGACGCATACTTAAAGTGGAGCGACTACCGTAGCATCCTTTTGTGAAATTAATTAGTTTGTACACAGCCGACCGAAAATAGAAAAAGAACCGTATAGTTTGTAACTTACAGGATCATGTAATATTTGATCATGTAGAGTAAATAGAAAGCTCCTTAGGGCACTATAGTGACTGGAAACGCGTATGAAGAAGTCGCTAGAAGGAAAGAAAGGGAATTTCACCCAGTGTTCGAGAATCGGGCATCTTTCATTTCACCAAGACAATGCTTCACCTCATTGAGCAAAGAAAATAAAAGATTTTTTAAATCAAGTTTCACCCAAACCCTTCACAACCATTGCTCCTAACCCCAACATTGACAGTCAAGTCGTGGCAAACAGTTCCCACTGAAGAAAAATTTGCTACGCCCTTCCTAACTTGGAAAAGAAAATTCGGTAATATAAAAAAAAATGATAAAAGTTTCAGGTGGTGTTATAACTTGATCATATGTATATTGCTGATAATTTTTCTTTTAAAGCGAGCTATCGACAAGGCGAATCACAGCAATCGCTGCAACTCATTAAATCGTTGCTCATATACCAAGCCAGCAAATCATCCCCCCTAGTTCACAACAGGTAGTCTATCGTAGCACTGTACAACGTAACGTGAACTCAAGCGTTCGATAATCAATCACAATTTGTAATGCATTCACGCATCCGAAAACAGCCTCCTCCTGCGATATAATCTCTCTGACGCCGTCTGCATCGTGTCCATATTGCTGAGGCTGCGTGCAAGATGCAGGTTTGGTGACATGTACTTTGCCAACCAAACCCATAAAAGATTATAGGCTTTGGGGGAAGATTAGGAAGACTTTTTGCGCACAACATGAAACCGACCACCTAGAGCGAACCTCACACTTACAAAGGAACTTCGATGTCATTCCAATCCGATATCGAGTTATCACACTTCATCTTAAATTGACCTACATTTGTATTGACATAAGTAGAACTATTTAAATTTTAATAAATTAATATAAATCTATACTTAACGCGCACTTACTTAACTAAGAATAGCGGTATTCAAATTAATTGATTATAACGTTAAAGTATTTCAAGTTACAAATCTAACGACTGATACTTTATGTAATCGTCGATTCTACCGTTTTTACATGTACCCGTAGACTTAAAATTCCAAATCTCTCTTCGGATGCTTTTACTGCAGTGATTCTGCGCAGATCATTCGAAGGGTCATTCGCTTTTTGATCCGATCTTCAGAAAGCCCGGTCTCGACGGATATCGATGTAGCGCAAGTAGAGACGCCCAAAGCTTAGGCTAAATTCGCTCCCACATAGAAGTGGTGTCGGTCGCTGAGGCAACCTAGATGCCATCTGGCGATCGATTGCCTTGACAACCTACTCGTATTTGTAGAGTTTTTAGGAAAATCCATGGTTCAATCTTAATGCAAGTTTTGAACATAAAAATGGATTAAAGAAAATGTCATTCAAAACAATGGTTGCCAAATTTTGCCTGACTTCGCAGCACTGTTTCCAAATTGTTTTCAGTGGATTAAGAGTAAGAATCAAAAGTATCTTGATTTCTCCAACAGGCATGCATAATTTCGTTAAAGATGGTATATGTCCTAACTCATGCAATAATGTTATAATACTCATAAAAATGTTGTAAAAAGAAAAAATTGCTCGCCAAGTCTTAAACCCCAAGGTAGGAAAACAGAATATATTCAATATGCCACAGAAAAACGAAACAACAAGCTTGCCCTGGAGGAACTTTAGACTTCTTGTGGTGAGGCAGCAGCTGCCTAACTTTGGCCAACGTCATGCGGACGAAAACATAATGCTGAGAAAAGTGGAGAGCAGCAGAAAAAGGCAAAGACCAAGCATCGCAAGCATCAAGAGAGCTCTGAAGTAAATCTGTAACAGCTTGAAGAGCTTTTATCTACAGGATCATCAGAGTTAGAAAACGACTTTATGGTACCTAACACACATACACACACACCTTAGCTTGCAATTGAATAGTCATATTTTTGTTCATATAAAAGTATATTTTCAATCAACACAACTACGAGATAAACCGGTAAGATCATGGCAATGACAAGAAGATGCACATTTTGTAAATGTTGGAACACGATCAACTTCGACGTTGTTTGGCAAATTAAATAATTTACGAGTACACAACCGAACTATCGAAAGACATTTATGAAGTTATTTTTCAAACCTTATTTTTAAAAGAAAGTGGTCATGAGCCAGGCGAACCTTTCATCAATTTATATAAATCATATCTAATGAAGGTAGTGTAATTGAGGACCCTTTTATCAGAGGAGACCTTAGCTGCTGCGCGCAGGGATCGACAGGTTTCTAGTCTTCAACGTGATAGTAAAAAAATTATATAATTTATATTTTCTTACTGTGGATTCCCTGGTCATCTTTTCTAATCAATGGGTCCAGGCAGTCCCACGATGGCGAGGCAGCAGCCTGAAAGTTGACCAACTGCGCATCGTAGTTGACCACGTTGATGAGTCGTATCCAAGGGCCAATAACCGCTGACTAAACATGTTGGTCTCCGGTTGTGTCGGATTGGAACCTTGGCACACCCAACACATCCGCTGAACTTTCCAAGGCACTTTCTCGGATCGCGAAATCACATTAGTTCATCGACGCGCTCATATACTCTGTATAATGAACAAACTGTGAGCAAAAATAAAAAAAACAATATTTAATGTTTTCACAATTTTCGATATTTTTCAGAAACACTTATTTATTTTGAAATACCCTGTCTGGAATGCCAATGCGATTTACATGTATAGTCCCAAAAGTAGTTTCAGTCAAATGCTACTTAAACATTTGAGGACCAAACTCCATGTTCAATGAACAAAGTAAGAATTGCGAGAAATCTGGATCAGAAATGTCGTAAATTCGTTTCTTAACAATTATTTGGCCAGTCCAATGAGAATTCTTAACAATAATGTTACCAATTTACCAAATTTTGTAAGAGCTCCTGCGCCCAAATTCATCAAGCAGAATACAAGATGGCGATTTAATACCTTCTTCACATTTACTTTATACCCTAGTTACACTGGCCAAGCATACTTATTCCAAGCATGCTTAGAAAGGTGCGCTTAGACATTGAACAGAATCGGCACGTACCGCGTGGTCATGCTTTTGACAAGAAATTGCTAGGCGCTCTCGAATGACAATTCTTCCATCTCAATTGTGCTCAAGATTTTCAATTGTGCTTGAGAGGGCGCGTTCATTTTTTTATTAAATTCGAGCACGTGATTTTCTATCGTTTGCGATGGACACGATCTCAATGGACCATTTGTCAAAATCTCAAGCACAATTGAGATCTATCAAGCAACTTGAAGCATTTGTTTAATAAGCATGCTTACAGTGTAACTAGGCTAATGGGCGTTAAAACTAACTTATCAGACCATTGGTAGCTGTGCCTGTGAAACACTAGAAACGTCGATAGAAAATTAACGCACCCAAATTTCAATTGACATCGGAATGCAGTCCCAACGCTTCAACCAAAAGACGCACAGTGTGCTGTGGTGGGGAAGACAGGGTTAACGACAGTCCATTGGAATAGCAGAACGGGGTGCATTTGGTTGCCGCAACGCGCGAATAGCTCGAATTTTGATTAATTTGGAATCGTGCGAAAACAATGACACAAAGCAACTTTGACACAAGTAATATAAAATTTGAATTAATTTAAATTTAGTCATACAACAGCTGATAAAAATAAATTTGAAAAACAGACACATTTTCTTTAAACTTATTGCACTTTTTTGGTTTATTGAAACTGAATATCGCTTCCACTTGCTGTACTCGTAGGGAAACTAGCTTCCATCTTCACAAAGTAGGCATTGTTAAAAATTCATCATTTTCCTCTCAAACTACATTTGAATAATTTCACAACCGGAAATCATTTCGAAAGCATCAGATTCATTTTTTCTCTTATCAATTGATTTCTCGTAACACAATGAATGGAGCGGGAACCAAAACGTATAGAGTTTTCATGCTGCAGGAGTATCGATCAGATTTTAAAAAACCCTGAACTACTGAATTATTGAAATATTAAATATTCAGGAGATTCGGACAGAAGCATTTTCACGTCGGAATACACTTTTCAGGATAAACACAACACAGCCAAAACACATTTTAAATCGCACCTATACTTATATCCTAGACGGTGCTGTTATCGGTGCACACTCTAGGGAAATATATATATATTTTTATTATTATTTCAACACCCGGCAGCATTTTACAATAATTAAGAATAAGTGTATATCCAGGTGTGAAGGTTATAGGAGCCCTCTCATCGAAATACAATTTATGAGGGCTCCACAATTTGAGGTTGCAAAAATAATAATTGGCTTCGGGTAGAGCATATACAAAATATATGAAAATAAAACGATTGAAATGTTTGAAAATCAACGAGAAAAATATTCATCCAATGCAATTTTTGTGTCGTTCATTTCTATTGGTTTGCATCCTAACCTCGGGAGTTCCCTAAATGTACATTGAGGCTCGTTCACCATTTTAGTGTGTAACATTTACAAAAGGTCTGACCGCGTCGGTGCCCGCGTCGGTGCCCGCGTCGGTGCCCGCGCCGGTGCCCGCGTCGGTGCCCGCGCCGGTGCCCGCGTCGGTGCCCGCGCCGGTGCCCGCGCCGGTGCCCGCGTCGGTGCTAGTAAACTGGAGCGACTTGAGTATGGCATCCACTTTGCCAATGGCCTTCCGGAGAGCCGGTGCCGACACGCAGTGAAACGACATGTTGTTGGCTACCCTCAGCTTCTGACGGAGCTGCTGCTGGAGCTGCAGCTGTAGCTGGAGCCGCTTGACAGAGCGGCCGCACACTCCATCAGCAGCGGTGACGGCGACTCCAGCTCCGATTCGACGCTTGGCGGCCCGTCTGGCAGGCGACTTAAGTTGCGGCCTCTCGATTTTTGGAACGCTCCCAGACAGTGCATGGTGTATGTGCGCTTTGACAACAGCTTCCGACGGGTAGAAGGCCGAGTTAAGCGGGCTGGGTTTAGTTGCCATGTCGGCGAAGAGGCGGTCGACCTCCTTGTGGAGGTGCCTCTGCACCTCCCCGACCGGAATCTGACCGCGCTTGTGGACCAGCTTGTTGATGGTGGCAGTGAGGTTCGGATGGATGTCCATGCCCTGGTGCGTGACCGGATGGTTGTGCTCGTCCAAGAAACGAATAACGAAGTGGGTAACCGTGACCGGCTTCCTTCTCTTGCGTAGTTGCGTGCACAGGTCGTTAATGATCTGACATTGGGAAACATTAAAAAACATGCTAGATTAAAGGGTGGAGATTTTAAATTGAAGGATCGAAATAAAGAATCCAAAATCTGCTGTCTAAGTCAATTATCAATTAATGAGCGACCTTTCAATCCCGATAGCTCATCCGATTGCAAACAGCAATTGCGGATTCGCGGAAGGCGGGACGTAGACACGGTACCTAAATCAAAACCGAGCAAGCAAAACACACCTGTTTTTTTCTTCTCCAGCTTTCCGTGGAATTCAGCTTATATTTGTCCTCGGTGAAGATATCAATCTCTCTGACGAAGAGGGTGGCCGGACAGCCCAACTTCTTGGTCCAATATTTGCGCTGCTTTTTATTGTTGCCAGATGTCTGAAAGTTTAGAAAAAATTTATAAAACATCCGTTATTTAAATAGAGGATTATTTTTTCCTTATGTTTTTAAATAGATGTTTTCAATCCAATATTAAAAAACGGAAAACCTTTTGGCAGGACGCCCGAGTTTACGTAAGTTACTCGTTATTCTGATGCCACACATTTATCCCCCAAATAATATTTTTACTCAGTGAATATATTAGTTTATTTACTCATTTCAATTTCTATAACCGAGTCAGCGAATTCAATTTTCGTGAGGAAAAAGATTCTATGCAATCGGGATACAAGAAGAGGATTATTTTTTCGCCATTTCAATATCCATACACGTCAATAAGGCATATCAATCGATGGCTTCTACAGGCAGCGCCTTAAAATAACCATACACGAAAAATATGTAAAAGGTCGACGGTGGTAAGTTCAAGCATAAGTGAAAAAGCACGGGACAGCCGTGAAGAAACGTCTACGAGCTGGCGAGGCTCCATAAATAAAAATAATAAACTGAATTTTGTGAAACGTACTTTAAAAAAGAACTCGCCCTAATTTAACCTTCGTCAAAACCCAAAACGAATTAGAAAAATTTTAAGAATTCGAGACCTTACAGGCTTACAAGACGTTTCAAGAGTTGCCTAGACTATCTCATCAGTTGTATTCGAGGTGGTACTGTTACTACGCAACTCTTGAAACGTTTTGTAAGTCTGTAGGCAAAGTCTCGAAATCTTAACATTTTTCTAATTCGTTTTGGGTTTTCACGAAGGATAAAGTGTGAGTTCTTTTTAAAAGTACGTTTCACAAAATTCAGTTTATTATTTTTATTTATGAAGCCTTGCCAGCTCGTCGACGTTTTCACACGGCTGCCCCGTGCTTTTTCACTTATGCTTATTCATACATGTCGTTACCTTGCCGGTAGTTTTAGCATGGTGGCAACCCTTGCCAAGCACACATTCGAACAGTGCATGGCCCTTGACGAGAAACGGCGAGCCGAAAAATGGAATATGCACGCTGTGCAAGCTCTCGAATTGCGGTTTTACTGAGAAAGGAAATCAATCAGCTTCAAAATTTTTGAACGTTGAAAATGCAACAACACTTGAGCAACTAAAATAGAAAATGGATTTAAAACAAAGGAGGCTCGAGACCCGTAATATGTTACTTATTATTATTATTTTTTTAATTCACTGAAGCGAGTCGTACGACCCGTCGTGGCGCAGTTGGTTTATGACGGACTGTTGTTCGGCGGTCCCGGGTTCGATTCCCGGCGCGGGCTTTGGCCTGGGGTACTGGTGAAAACGTGCCCCTCACAAAGTGTCTAAGCACTGAGAGGGGTACAGAATCTTCCTGTATTCTGTACCCGTCACTTCAGTGAATTAAAAAAAAAAAAAGTGTATATCACAACAGGAAGATTCTGTACTCCTCTCGGTGCTTAGGCACATTTTCACCAGTACCCCGGGATCGAATAATCGAGAGCCCGCTCCGGGAATCGTACCCGGGACCGCCGAACCACAGTCCGTCGCTTAACCAACTGCGCTACGAGTCGTACTATAAATTGTGCAAAAACGTAATTCAAATAAATAGGAATGTGAGCTTAAGCAAATTGAAGTGGGACGATGAGCTAGGCCAGAAATGAATTCGATGTCAGCAACAGAAAGAATTTGTCATGATTAAGTATTTTTTAAATGCTGAAATCAACTTTAATAAAAAATAAAAATTCAGATAGCTGAGAAAGTATAAAAGATACATTTCGGACGGAACTCAGGCAAACTGTGTGAGAAACAAACGTCACCGTGGATCGGATGAGGACTTACGTGAGCACTTTTTCTTGTTGGTGCGCACGATGAAGGCGATGCCGGACGCCTTCAGGTCCAGCATAAAGGTATCGAAGTTGCGTTGCCCCTCGATGTGTCCTTCGACGCACCGGCGCGTCTGACGCTCGTCGACCACATGCACGCGCGCGTCCTTGACGTAGGCGGTCATCAGGTGATCGGGCACGGGTGGCATCGAGACAGATGAACAAGGCACAGTCGACAACCTTTCTTCCTTGGCGTAGGCGGTCTTCAGGTGATCGGGCACGGGTGGCATCGAGACAGATGAACAAGGCACAGTCGACATCGCCACCGGCGACGATTTTTCTTCCTTGACGTAGGCGGTCATCAGGTGATCGGGCACGGGTGGCATCGAGACAGATGAACAAGGCACAGTCGACATCCCCACCGTCAACGCCCATTCTTCTCCAGCTTCCATTATTTGGTTTGGTCCTGTGTCTCGAATATACGTGAATAATCGGGTACTTGAAATCTGGCTGCTGTGATTAGGGGATAAATCAAATCTTCAATACAAAAGCGTGAATGCAGTGAAATTCGATCCTGGGTAATGATGAAGATGTGCCTCTCACACAGCACCAAGAGGAGTACAGAAACTCCTGTTGTTTTACACTTCAGTGAATAAAAAAAAAGTTCAAAGTTATTTTAACTAACCTTAGTTCAGTAATTAGTTTATAAAGATTTTAACAGTTATTGGAACTCCAGTCCCAACACGAGTCTTAACAAGTTCGTCTTTTTCTTTCTTTAACAGGATTCAACGACAGCTTTGAGAAAGCTAGTTGGAACAATTACATATCCATTGTTAGACTTTTACAGACAGTAGAGAGGAGCTGTTGGTAGTATCCATCTTAGTATGGTTGATAGTTAGACTTTTGGCAACAGTGAACTGTTAAATTACAATTGGTGGAAACCCCGAAAACTTACGAAAAGTGTTTGCCGACTTTTGGTCTGGAGAAAACTGGTGGCAACCGTGATTCAAAGTTAAACTGCTATTTAAACGCCGCGAGGAGAAATAGTCTTTGAACACCGCATGTAGTTACCGTAGAAACGCCTGTAGCGCAGACTGCAGAGACTACAGTTATGGCGGGGAAAATGTATTTGTTTATTCTGTCGCCATTTTGTTGATCTATCATCTATGGCAGAATTCGAGGGGGCAGACTAAAAATAACTGCGCTGTCAGAGGGGGCGGACCGAACAACTGATATAATTTCACTCAATTATGTCGAGGTTACTTGCTCATAAGATCACAATACAATAAACTAACGATGTGCAAACGTTAATATAGTGTTTTATTAATTACATTAATCATCTGACTGGTACAAGTATTTCACCTACGGAGATTTAATCGAATTCGATGAGATTTAGTATTCTGAAATGTCTGTGAATCGTTGGCGGGAAAAGCTGTTGTAACCATTTGATGGTAGGTGTCAGCACTAACTCACACGTAAAAGAACTTTACGTCAGTAGTTAGTACGGCTGTCTGGAGCACGATTTCTCAGGCGTCTTAGCGCACAACATATAATCGCACTAAACAACAAATGAAAAAGAAATCTAAAACGTACCTTTTCCCGTTTTATTTCATGTATTCAATTGAACAAATATATTATCTACAAAACTTGCGCCATATTCGACATCAGCGCTCCATGCAGCCATGCAAACTACTAACCAGTAGCGACGCGATGTTCGATCGCATCGCGGACTTGCGCTTGCGGTGTCATTAGTGAGTCATTCACGAATCGTCGTTTTGCCAGTGCGGTTGTGTGATTATTGCGTTGCGAGTGATCGTAAATTGAAAAGCGGCTCGTAAATATTGTCAGTTCATGATGTCAGGCGAAAGGCAATTTAGTTTCGTGATCTTCGGGGCCACCGGCTTCACGGGAAAGTATTTGGTGGAGTATGTGGCGAAAATTGCTGTCGAATTAAATGACATGAAATGGGCGGTGGCCGGCCGCAGTGCGTCGAAACTGAAGGAAATGCTCGTGTCAGTTTCGGACAACGTCGGTAAGTTTCCAGGACGTGGCAAATAGGATTTCATGTTTTGAGACGGTCTGGGAATAGTTAATCGTCCTCTGAAATGAGTTGTGCAATCTCTGAGATCAAATTATTTGACCAGGTTGAAAAAAAAATGTTACCGTTTTCATGTGTCTGTCGAAAAGCTTCGAAATAAGGGTGCGTTAGTTCATTATTTTCTCTTAGATGATTGCATATATTTTGTTGTGTGTCCCTCTAGCGGATGAACTAGAATTTAAAACGCACGCTCTTGTCAAAGAACTTCGAAGTTCAGACTTTTGACAAGTTAAAACAAAAAACCAAACGTGTCGCAGCGTCATCGTCCAGTAAGCCTAGGGCTGCCCACCGACAGTTGGCACTGGGCAGCCCCAGGCCTAGTTATTTCTCTGAGCCTTGTTAATGTACTTGGTATTTTGCCAAGTCACTCTCGTCTCCAGGACAAGGTTCATTTGGCACAAGACGTCTATTAAAACATGTACCGCGCAGTCATATGGTACTATCGCAGCATGTACATGTACGTAGTTGGCAAATGACATGCTGCAACCGTATGTAATCGATGACCAAGGAATAAATGTGATGGATGGCTGCCAAATAATGATCAGAAATCTGATAAAATCTTTTCCTCTCTTTGGTCATCCATACGGGGAGTACAGTATTAAATTTGCATCGTTCGATATTTGCGATGTACGTCAGTTGAGAAGATTTACTGTAGCCATTTCTGGTTCTATCGTAACTGTTTCTCAGCTGTACACCACACACCTTATTCGAGGAGTGGTTTTTAGGATGCCATTCAAATATTATACTCTTAAGACAATAGTCTTACCACCGTATATGATAATTTTAAATAATTGAATATTGTTGAGAATGTACATGTACATCATCTAAGTCTGTGAGTTGCTTTACTTTTGCGTTTCGACTAATTTTGTCCCATCGTACAGCACAAATTGTAGTGATAGTCTGCAACCTCCCGATTTTAAAATAAAATTTATTTTCCAACAGACATGGCACTTGATAAAGGCGCCGTGCCCTTCTTAACTGTCTATTTCGTTCAGATGATACCATACTTCTATTCATATCATGTCTACTCATGTGACGCCGATTGTGCAAATTCCACGCAAGACCGACAAAAGGGGGAAGCTGGGGGGTAAAAAAAAATGACAGTAAAAGAATAGCCGGCAGCTACGATTACGCCTACCGTATCGGAGGTAGTGCCACCACCTACCTAATTATAAACGAAATCGCAGGGCGAAGCGGCTCTTAACACTTCACGTTAAACATGGAGAGCGAAGGGTTCGACGGTCACGGTTGCCTAAATATTATTTTTTTGAGCTGTGAAAATGGTTGGGTTGTCCAAGCGTAACGAGATATGCTGTTGGGCATTTCTTAAATCTTCGTTAGATTTGATCTTGAAATTATTATTTTTTTACCCAGGACGGTTAAAAGGTTATGCAGGTGATAATGCCATCTGGAGTTACAAACTCCATGATGTAAAATGCAAAATTGATAGCTATGAAAAATATAGCAAGGGGATATAGTGATGTTGAAGTGATGTTAAAATCATTTATGAAGGTCACAACACGTTTCAAGACTGTTCAGTGAATTATGAGGGCATCCATAAAGATTAAAAAATTATTTATTGGAAATAGAATATTAATTTTATCAACGATCCAAAAATCTTCACTTTTTTAATTTTTTTTTATTTCAATGTGAAGTGTACAAATCAACCATAGAAGTTTGACGAACACTTCATCTTTATGAATCGATAAATTAAGTATAAATTATTTAAAATGGTGCCGAATAAATTATTTAGTTTTAGAACTAATTGTAAATTTGATTTTGTTCTATTTATTTCTCGGCAATCGTCAATATGTTTGTTTCCTAGAGTTCTTCTAGCTCAAATATAGGGAACAGGCAAATAGGATATTTTGATTTCTTCCTGTGTTTTAAACTTTCGAATTTGATGGCAGTTTATTGTTTCGGCGATTATTTAGTCTAGCGATCGATTGTGCGTCAGTTGTCTCCAAGCCTGTGAAGGTTCTAGAATACGTAGGACTCCTCACCTACGCCTCCCGCCCTTGACTCTGTATATACATCACAATTGCTTAGTCATACTCGTAGCATTGAATGCGATTCATGAACAGGTTCTATCTATAGCTGATGATTTTCGGAAGATTTCCAAATAAAATGTTAATATGAGATATTTCGGGTGTGACTCGAGACGAGAGTCGCCCATGTTTTTGCTTCATCATTTAATATATTTTCTCTTCTTGATTTGGTCTCGACTTTGTCTGATAGAATGTTATCGAATGTGAATTCTTGAGCAGCAGAACTATTTTTATAACCTTATTTATCCTACTATACAAATGCCATTGTCAAGATAGATACATTATTTATTATTGTCATTACTATTATGGCATGAGAACTGCTTGAAACATTTAAAAATAATGAATAAATTGGTGGATAACTAATTTTAATTGTCAAGAATCTTGCCAGAAGAGCCATTTAGCATGTATATTTTTAGCGACCAACTAATTTAAAGGGTGTCCCGATGGCACCCTAAATACACACCCCTAAACACGATTAGAGCCTCTGGCCTAGTACTTCTATATCGCTCCATAGTGTTTAGTCATCGTGACGTTTTAAGTCATCCGAAGAACTTTTGGTTTTGCCGATCATAGTTCTATTGATGTTTGTTTTATCAGTTGGAGAGTTAAAAAACCTTGACTGCTGCCGTTTGACCAATGTGCGAACTCATCTTTGAAGTGCACAAAAACTTGCGAAGTAATTTACGAGCTTTTAAAATTTATAGGGCTTGAGGCAAATACGATTTACAATTAATGGGGGTCTTTGATCATTTAATCGAGCTAGTTTTTTTTTAAATTTAGGAAACGATGTTACCAACATTCCGGTCATCGAAGCGGATGTTGCTAGCCAGAAATCTCTGGAGGACATGGCCGCCAAGACCCAGCTGGTCATCAATTGCGTCGGACCCGTAAGACTAATTTTTGCTTCCTTTTCGAGACGTAATTCATAGTTCTTTTAGTAATTTGTTGAACTTAGAAAAAATCGAAAAAATAGAAAAAATCTATTTGTATGTTATCAGATTTCAATTTTTTAAAACTTATTTCCTTAAAAATATTCAATTTACGTAACAAAACGTTTAGTCAGGAATATTTTTTGCCAAGCAAGATTCAAATTAAACTAAAATAGAAAATAATTAATTCTCAACCAACTGTTAACTTTTCTCTAATAATGAAATGAATAAGAACTATACATATTTATAATAAACGCCACCCAGCATTTGGTTATTCGATATCTACAAGTATTTAAATTGAGCTCCAATTGATCCGTAGATTGTACCAGATTAATAATTTCGTTTATATATTTTTCAAATTTTCAGTACGAATTCTTTGGAGAGGCGGTGGTGAAGGCTTGTATCAAGGAAGGCAGTCACCACATCGACATCAGTGGCGAACCCAAAGTGAGTTGTCCTCAATTAATTTAGTGCCGTTTAGATGTTTACCGCATTAAAAAAAGACAATCCTTTATTTGTTATTGCCTGTATAATTGATTTTTTTTATTACCTTATTATATGTCTTAATAGGTAATAGCTTGTCTTAAACACTATTAAAGACATACATTAAACAAACGCGTGTCATTTTTTCAAATTTAATTACTGTGCCGAGTTCATCGAAGATTTTAGTCCAATGTATATGTACTAGTCTTGTTTATTTCCCTAAATTAAATTGCGACTCAAAAGGATAGTAAAATTTGTCAATAACGTTGGATCATAAATAGCGGAGGCACAAGATAAACGCCAAGATTTGATAAGAACTGGCTGCTGTTAGTTTATAATTTTATTTTAATCGCAATTCTGGTTGTTGCCCAAAAGGTGTCAACAAACACAACATTTTCTTTACAAACTTCTACTATTTGCGTTGTTCAGTTTTCCGCCAGTTAATTAGCCGCGAAAATTGTTGTCTATTTATTTGAAACGTTGCAGTGTTACATTGTCTGGCGCCGTATTAGCTAGTTTCCCTGTCTGTGGTCTATTCGTTAAATAAGGTCATTTTCAGCACCTGCATTGCCAACTGCCCGAACATTTGCCCGTCCTGTTATTTGATGACAGTTTTCAGTGACAGCTGTAGCTCAGCACCTGGGGTGAATGGGGGTGGGGGGAAGGGAAGTTGAAATATCGCTCCATTTCATATTCTGACCTCTTGACCAGCAACCATGAAATTCGTCACTGATGAAAAAATCCGTTGGATTGATTTACGTGAAAAGTTTGTCGCCGTGATAAGATAGCTATGGATAATAAATTAAGAAAACTCTATCGTCTATTATTTCTGTTGACAGCTTTTCATTTGTGTGCGTGTCATCCTCTCGCGGTGCGCCTCACGGAATTTTAGATTAAAGCTGTTGTGAAGAGCGAGCAGTTGTGGAGGGAAACATTTGGTGTGTCGCTAAGTTTTTAACGGCTGCTTTGATGACTTGTGTTGACCTTTGACCTTTTCAAAGAGCTGCTCTCTTTTTGTGATGTCGTTTTGCTCTCATAGTTCATATTAACTTACGAATTTGTATTAAATAAAATGAAATGTGGTATTAATCTGTGCTCGAGTTCCAATCAATTACACTTGTTTCGCAATATTAAATTCATAAATATATCACTGGAATTTTTCTGTTTCTGTGAATGTTTACGTGAATTTTTCTTATTGAAAGTTTGAAAATACTGGACGTTCAGATTGCAGGAGACGTGTGACCAAATGTGGGCAGGTGCCCCTTGCCATAACGAAAGTTCTCTCTATTGTAGTTTCTCGAGGGTATACAGCTGAAGTACCACGAGGAAGCCAAGAAGGCCAACGTTTTCATTCTGGGGGCCGCCGGATTCGACAGCATTCCCTGCGAGACCGGCATTCAATATATCCAGGAAAATTTCAAAGGTACCACTAAAATATGGATTCTAAATAATTTAGCGCTTAACCAACGTGGATAACGTAACGCGGTAAACGTGGTAACGTAAACATAAACTACTGCTTTTGACCTTTAAATATTAGGAACTCGTTGGATACTCGTTTAACATTAATGAAAATGAACCAGGTAACAATGGGGCTCTTTGTTTTAAATTATTTTTTGTAACCAATTTCAATCGTTCACCATATCGGGTGATCAAGTGCAGCTATAACATGTCACTGTCTCGCTTCATTTTTGCCGAAAGTTATCATTGATGTTTCGACGAGAACTTGACATTTGAGTTTCGTTTGTTCTAATGTGTACAGTAGATATGAATTCAATCTAGAGTGCAGTGGCGATGCAATTCACTATGATTGAATAACAAGAACGTATGGCTGCGCTGAATAGTTCACGACCCGAATGTCACTTTCCAGCCAATATTTTTTGCTTTTCAATAGCATTTGAGTGTCACCGTTCAACCAAGATTCAAACAGCAGCTCCAAAATAGTATTCCCAGATAGTTTTTAACGCTAGTTGCTGATGGTGCTGTCTAGGATTCCGTATTGCCGAAGTTAAAAAGTTCAATTTGTTCAATTTTTTTCTAAGTCAAATTTGTTCTCTTTTTATAGGCGACCTCAACTCGGTTGAAACATTTCTGAAAATTAAAAGTGGACCGCAGGTAATCCGGACTTTATAAAATCTTGATTTATGCTTAGCCAAAGTGAATTACTTGTGATATTTTGATAAAAAATTCAACTGCACGTTTATGTGCGCAGTTTTGCCCGGCGATAAGGCAATTGAATTTTCATGCGTTGTTTGATGCATTCACAGTTTGTTGACTTTCGGTGTCTGCCCATAACCCTGTGTGCGTTCTGATGTTCCAGTTAAGATTGTAGATTGATTTTTTTGTGACCTTCCCCTCGAAATAATCGATTCGCCAATGAATCCTTGATGTTCATCTTTTAAACAAATTACGTAGTTTTAATTGTTATTTCTTTTGTAGGGCACAGTCGGGAATTTCGGCACATTCCAGTCGGCCATCCACGGCCTGTCTGCTGTCAACGAAATCAAAGCTATCCGAACAAAGTTATTTGACAAGCCTGTTCCGCGAAGTGCTCACAAGCTTGAGTCTAGGTTGGTGCACGAACTTTGTTTTCATTATATTTCTTTGGTTAGCGAATTGCGCACGCACTTACATGTATATTATGACACTGAAACAATTATAAATCACCGTGTCGTTCAGCTGGTTGGACTAAACACCCTTCCCCCAACAATTCTTTACCGAATCTTTATTTCCAGAGGAGTTCTTTTCAATGACAAAGACGTCAACAAGTGGTGCGTGCCGTTTCCAGTGACAGATAAATCTGTGGTAGTCCGCACCAACTATTACAATTTCCATACCCACAAGCTGCGACCGGTACGTGGTTAAATAAGTGATATGCTTTTATTGGTCATCGAATTGCAAAATGAAATGATTTGTTCCTGAAGAATTTTTTTAAGTTACATACAAACTACAAAATTGATTCCTTTTGCTTTTATGAATGTCAAATAAAGACTCCCAATATGCGCAATATTGACCTAAAATATTTACTTTGTCCTTACCTTGTCGCTTGTTTAATACTAGTTTTATTTTCGTGCAGTTCCAGTTTCTTTCGTATTTGATGAGACCCAGTTTGTTCCATGCCATTGGCGTTCTAATTTTCGGGGTTATCTTCGGAACTTTGGCCAACTTCAGCCTGGGCCGTCGCCTGCTAGAAGCTGTGAGTATCTAAAAATAAAGTAGATTCATTATTACATCTTAAGAATTTCGAAAAATAAAAAATCGTATAAACTATTGAACTTTGGAATGATTTATATAACTATAACGAGGACCTTTATAAATAGCCAAGTATTGATTTAACTTAGTATTGATTAACCTTAGTGACACTTGTGACACTAAAACAACATAATCTGCTTGAATTCTTTTCGTTTTATCTAAATACATTTGGATTTTGTGGTGTTTCTGTAGTTAGATACTCGCCATCTTGGGCCTTCTCCGATATGCATTATTTTAATAAATTGTCACTGAATAATTTTTCACATTAGTTTCCGGAGTTTCTGTCCTTCGGAACGTTCTCAAAGAAAGGCCCCAGTCGAGAACAGGTAATTATTTGATCATGACGTTGCGCAAGTGGTCAAACTGTTAACAAAAGTATGTTTGTAGGGAATTACAATTAAATCCATTTTTTCGTGACTCAGGTAAATGGAACGTCGTTCGATATGTACTTAGTTGGCAAAGGCTACAGCACCACACTATCTGAACCCACCGACAACCATACCAGCCCTCCCGACCAAAAGATCGTGGTCAAAGTCAGCGGCCCAGGTTGGTGAACGACATTTTGTTTTTGTGGGTGTTTGCGTTTTTCTGTTTGGGATGTATAAATTCGATGGCGTCATTTCCATTCGTGAAAGGATTTTGCCTGACATTTTTTAGCGAAAGGGATCACATTTTTGTCCAAAATAGCGACATTCCTTGCCTGAATGGTTACCACCAAATTTTGCGGTGGGCGCATATGCATCACTTTCTTTTGGATCTCTATAGAACGCAAATTGTGTATTTTCCGAATTTTGAATAAGCACAGCGTAACTATATAGGGGCCTAAAAAATTTGCTTTTGGAGTATATTTTATGTTAAATGTATAATTTGTTCTCTTCCTATCCAAGAGTTGAAATAAGTAATAAAAAAATTTATTTAGAGAGATGAAACTGAAACATGATAGCAAGAGAAAGACGACTACGGATGAAACGGTTGTTTCTTGGAGATCAAATTAGTAA
>JAQGBY010000561.1:0-41904 GCA_034698785.1 Mycogona germanica | reverse complement strand
CCCGCGCCGGGAATCGAACCCGGGACCGCCGAAACCACAGTCAGTCACTAAACCAACTGGGCCACGACGAGTCGGCCACGATTGAGTTGCCCGCTGACTCAATAGACGTGATGTTTTGTTTTTTTAATGTTGCTTTACAAGCGATGAAATTTGCTGGGAATCGCTCTTAAAAATCCATTTTTATCGGGAGTAAAATAATAATTGATTTAGACCACTATCGAAAACATTTCGTGAGACAGTTAAGATGTCCCTTTCACTTTTCTTGAGAATAAATAAAACATTTCGGAAACTCGAGTTTCGCTTTCTACCAATGTCGTTGCAGACGAACCCAAAATTGAAGTTTCGCTCGTATTTGAATGATTAAATCTAAATTGATCATGTTTTTTCCTCTGGATAGTCCCATGGGTTATGTTTGAGATAACGTTTGTTGCTTATGGCTTTTGTTGACGTGTGAAGCATTTTTAATTTTTCATGAAGTCTATTCTGATATTTGAAGTTCTAGCTTTTTTTCTTCAGGAAAATGAATGGAACATTACATAGAATTAAAAATCTTTCAGATTTCAACAATGCCGAGCAGACTATTCTCTCGGATTATGAGTTGAGATTATATTTTTTAAATTTTCATATAACAATTCTGTTCTGATATTAAAGTTCTGACTAGCCATTCTGCAGGCTTTCGTTTATAGCACCTTCAATGGTAATTCAGGTATAAAGAAATTAAAATTTCTTCGAGAACATGTCTAAAATTTGGTAAAATAATGGTGGTGGAAGTCATAGAGCGAACGAACTGGTTCTCCCAAGACATGGCACTGGTAAAATGTGTAATCGGTCGTAGACATTACATTGGTCCTTATCTATCGAGAACATCGTGAATACAAACTTAAAACTTTTCTCTCTCTCACATCACGAGTGTTGTTGTGTTTATAGGCGTCGCTTGTGTTGTGAAGTCAACTCATCGGTCAACTCTTATTAAAATTCCTTTATGGTCCGCCAGAGAAAGAGACGGATTGACGGAGGTTCGAGTCAACGCAGAACGCCCCCTTACAGCCTTCGATACTATCTTGACAGCCGTCGTATCGATTTCGTTGAGACACGCACACGTCTTGTATAAAATGTCCTCATAAGAATCTTATCAAACGAAACTGGGGTCTTTGCACCGGATATGGGCGGTATTGGGAATCCTTTAGACACCAGAAACGAACATTTGTTTTCTCGAAGACAGACAGACACAATGTGTTCGAGCGAAACAATATTTTTACAAACTGACACCGATTCTATTTTTTTTAAAAATACATTAAATCAACAAGCAATTGAAAATTGTTACTGGCTGATGGTTATACACAAAATAGCACGACAAATTATAATTTGTCTGTATCCTAGCTACTGCAGAACTTTGAATTTCGAGTAAGAAGTTTGACATCTTAAAATCTCCAAAAAGTAGAGAGCAATATAATTTAATATTTTAATTTTTAAAGCTTATACTCAAACTCCTCTTATCAAATTTTTCGGCCGATTCCAAATTCGAAGGTTTGACTCAAGATGATGGGATGGATAAAGAAATCAAGACTTAAGAATACCCCCCCCCCTTTATTGGCTCTTAAGTTATTAGTTTTGTTTCAATATTAATCCGGTACTGATAATATATTCTTGTTACATAATAGCAATTTCGCAATGTTTTAGTCTGACACTGGGTAGCCGCTAATTGCATTAGCATATTTCAGGTACGGCAGAAATTCTCGGAACCATATTGACTAAGCAAATCAAAAGCGAACCCCCTCCTTAATCGCCAATCCCCCAACCCTCGCCAAGTCACTCCCCTGCATAATACTATAGACTGCGTCACCGGCAATCAATTTAATTTCAAGCACGCGTATGTCGTTCAATATCTGCGTCCCAATCCAATCCTCCCCCGAACGGGGATCCCCCCCAAAAACAACATCCAATCTCACCAAATATTCCCCCAGGCACGCCAGACACCGTGAACCCACAAACGTAACTCCCCCCACCAGGTGGCGCTTCTCCCAGCATCCGCTTCATCCTCCCCCCTCTTAATCCGTTTTTCAGCGCCGGAATTTTAATCTTTAATTTAATTTGAGTTTTCACACCCTTGTCTCTTCTCACTGCACGCTGTGTTCCCGCCAATGGCCGTGGAAGCGAGAATGAGGTCTGCTCGCGTCTGTGTCTCTCCAATCGGTAAGGACCTATTTTTAGCTCGGTGCGTGTTCAGTCTAGTAGTAGTACTCTCTCTATATACGCACGTACGTATATATTTAGTAGTAGCACGGGCCGCCGTAGTAGAGCGCGCAGAACGCGCAACGTCTGATGGTCTGTGCGGGTGGTGGTGGTGGTGGTGGTGGTGGTGGAGGGGGTGGTAAGGAGGCGAGGTGGGATGGGTGAGGCCAGATCTAGGTGGTAGTCAGGGGGGGGTGGTAGTGGATGTGCGGGTGGGTGGGCGAGTGGTATCACCACTGGTGTGCTCGTGCTAGTTCGCGTCTGGAAACTATCAGAGGACGAGCGAAAGCATGGGAGACATACGTTTGGAGGTCAGCCGGTCGTTGGTCCGCCGCGCGCGCCACGGCCGCAGCACCAGCGTCATCTAGCGAGCGGCACCGGTAACTCGTGCGCATGTTGTACATGTATGCTGGTGTGTGGTTAAGGGGGATGGGGGGAATGGCGCGAGCGATTCTGTTGCCTGTTTGCTTGCTATATCTGTTTCTTTTGAATTGATCTTACCTTATGATCCCTTTCCTAGGAAAGCCTAGGTTAGGCAAAATTTCCAGGTCGCTCCCTGGGGGGTTTTGAGCGGTTAAATCAAGCGGTATACCCCCTTAACAAATATATATTTGTTAATTTTTGATCTTGCCTTCTGCTTTCTTTCTTGCTTTTGTGACAATTAAGGAATGTTGAACAATATTCTAAAATATTTTATCTCGCCCTTGCAGCACTTGAGCCGATTGATATGTCGCGAATCTGCATCTGAAATATTGTAACAAAATAAATATATATATACCACCTCCATGTTATTATACCTTTCGAATCGTTGGCATAATGAAGAAAACATAGGGTACGTGGGAGAGAGAGAGAATAATAAGTGAGTAGCGGAGTTGGGTCACTCCAATAATAGACTGACTAGTTCGCGTCGGGGGGCGTAGGGTGAACACGCTGGTGGACCTCCTTAACAAATATCTCAGAAACTAGCTCGCGTGAGCCATATGTGGACGACACACCCCTTCTAGGTCGACAGTACGCGCGCATACCGACGACGGCTGTAGACGTATCAGTTTGGGCGGGGAGAAGAGGGGGGGGGGGTGCGTTTGGAGAACGGGAATCTAGTCAGCTGGTTATTTCGGGATCTGCAAAAATGTGCTGGTACGATTCAATATGCCATCAGACGCTGGTTTTTGTTTTTTGTTCCTAGTTTCGGCTACCTATCCGAACCTGTTTCGCCAAAGTATAGGTTCCAGGCACTGAGTTATATCGTGAGTCTGGCTTATTTCTAGATGGTCAAAATCAATATGTCTGGCTTATTTAGGTTGACCCAGGACGTGATCAACCACGACTTTGCACGCTCGGACTTAACCGTTGGAAGAGCTTTTCGTATCTTCCTGAGAAGGCCCAGGTTGCCAGGACCAGTAAAGATGAATTAACTTTAAAGTTAAATGAGACATTATTGGTTCTAATATTATTTCCCTCAATTTTATCATGAAACATTTGTCGCCGTTCTGGCAGTGGCATTGAAATGGCGTGCATTGGATGCATGGCTAGATGTTTAAAATAAAATTCAGTTACCAAGGGGATCGCACAATTGTTAAATTCCGTGTTCAGTGTCATCCAATCCGTTCTTTAAAACTATTTGCATTTACAAATACTAAACCTAGAAAGTGCTGAATCCAGGCCGAAAACCTAAGCTACAAATAACCCTCACATAGACGATTGCAAACAGATTTTTTTCTCGTTTACTGAGTTGCAATTTAAAGGGTTGTTACAAACAAGCAATATACTGTTGCCTTTCGAGTTGTCCTGGGTTTGAAGGGGGATGGGTTGGTGACATTAAGACAGACGCACAAGTAACAAGTAAGTCTGAGCGATTTTGTGAATGCGTGGCGGCATTTTTTTAAAATTTGTATCTGTGGCGCCGAAATGGGGCCTTCATCCATCACCGGCTGGTTTGGCAAGTACGTCAGGTGAGAAATCGAGAGAGAGAGAGAGATGTCTGCGTTATTTTTGCTCCTGTTCTCTCCCCAAAAACGGTACCGTTTCTACCGTCACTGTTTGCTGTTCGTTGGCCGACTGCCCGCCGCCCCGCCGAGTCTATTTTGCGGCGGGCGCGCCACTGGCATCGGGTTTCCAACAACAAAAATCCAAAAAAAGAATCAGCCAAATTCTATCTATCGTCTAACAATTTGCTGTGTGCCCAAGCCACGGAGTTGGCATTGCCAGTAAACAAGGTTCGCTAACTCCATTCCCCCCCTTGGAGTTTGCACTCAGAATTTTTGGCAGTGTACAGGGACAACATAATTAGGGCATTTATAGAACGGATTAAATTTTACGGCGGGGAATGAACCATGAAGGGGTCGTTCCTCAATTTTGAAACACAAAAAAAAATTTTGAGACTTCTGTGGCAAATTTTCCAGTCTCAAAAATGTGAACATCTCAAATCGTAGACATCAGTTGCTTGTCCCAAGAAAAATATCTTGCAAATTTTCCTTGTTATAAACAATTGCCAGTGCTTTGCGGTTAGCCACAGGTACTGCCTTTCGGCAGAGGATGAGATTGCAGTTACTCGGATTACACCTGCTATATACAGAGAGTGCAAATTGAAAACAACAACTCGATGAAGCGGACGTTTCTGATGAAAATGACTTGATTGACCTCGCCGTGAGTTTCGTAGAAGTTATTATGACTATCTGGTTGCGATAGCAATCACAAATTATAATGGAATATCCAATAGACTATTGTCGGAGTCGAACTTTAAAAGAGGGGACGCTGGTCGTTTAACGTGTCCAGACGTCACTGCCTCGATTATCGAGTGTCTGGCACGTGTGCACGTACGTGTTAAGCAATCGGCAGTCGGCTGGCGCAATTTAAATAGGAACTAGGCCAACGCCGGCATCGACTTTCACCGGCGCGAGGACGCACACGCGAACCCTTTCAACCGGGTAGACGCCTGTGGACGCCTACCTCACCACTTGCCCTCTTGTTTTTCATTTGTGGAATGCTAGAGCCGCGCAGGGCCATCTAGTGAGTGCCGAGCACAGCTTCCGGCCAATAGCCCCTTGTCTTCCAAAAATATGTTAACCCACAATAACTTGCGGGAGTCAAGTAGATTTTATAATATTATAGATTCTAAAAGTGCACAACTGATTTTAATTTAATAGTAATGTTTGTGATAAAACGACCTTAAGTGACCTGATATTGTCGGCAAGTTGGAAGGTGACGGTCCAATTAAAAAGTATTTTAATTTATTTCTATATAACGAATGCTGGACTGAATACCAATATATATTTAACTAGTATTATAAAAGACTAGAATTATAAAAGCGAGCTCGCCACTCGGTTCGTCTCCTTTATTGGGCCTGTCCCGAATTCACCATTTAATATATATATTTAACTGTTCAAGAATTATTGATTGTGAAAAATGGCGCTGTCGTCAGTAGCGAAATAAAATGGGAAACATTTTTATTTTAATTAGGTCATGTTTATGATTGTTTTGTGTTCACGAAAGTTTAGAGCCAAACTACTGTTTCGAAATTATTATGAGCGCAACGAAATATCATAATGTGACGTATGCTAGTCGAAATTTTTTTTAAGCATCGCCGTTGTCCAATAGGCGTGTTTCGGCAATTTTAGTTTTTCTATATCCGGTGACCCCGCGCATCATTCGATCTCACTACGTTTCTGCATTAATTAGCAGCAACAAGCAGTCAGTTGTCGTTTTGTACTTGGGCGTGATGTGCTGGTGAAGGGGGATGGGGAAGAGGGAAGGAAGCTACTATTCAATAGCTACAGACGTGCGTTTGTGGAGCCCGGAAGTACTGGTAAACTTCAAAAATCTGGTTGGTCATGCTCTAATAAAAATTGTTGCCGGCTGCGACGTCGACTAAGGACGACGACAAAAACAACAACATGTGTTGGTGCGCGCGCGTCACTCCCTGAACCGCCGCCGCCACCACCACCACTGTCTCGCGTTTGTCAACGATGACGCAATTAGTCATAAGTGTGACGCCGGGCATCGAGCCACCAGACTGGGAACGACGGTGCTGGCGAGAACTAACACTTGCCAAGAAAATGAAACTGGAACAAACTCTTGTTCCCCGTCCGCTGTGTGTTCTTGTGCGCACGTCCAGTGTGTCGCAACTTCATGACGCACTTGTCATGCTCGGTGGTCTCTGGAGGGTAATCGACAGTCTAAACCTGTTGCAAGACTAGTGTCGTGTGTGCATCAAACATATTGTCATTTGAAAATATTAACAAATCCATAACAAAATAAAAATTATTTCAAGGCTGACAGGTGGAATTTTTGGGCGAAGAAATTGGGATTGCAATATTAAATGCATTTGCATCTTTATGTCGCCTGTCCGGTTGATTCACGTTTTTGTAACGTCAAAATAGTCGATTAACCCCTTCGTGTGTTGTTCTGTTCTTTATTGTAGGCGGCCATCCTGCAGCAGACCACCCAGTACATCTACCAGGTGGAGCAGGAAAAGACCCGTCTGCTCTCGCACAACAGCCAGCTCAAACGGCTCTTGAACCAGCAGAACCAGGACAGCGATGGTAGCAGCAGTTCAGAGTCGCCGCTGCCCAAGCGAAAGAAGATGGACTCTGGTGAGTCTTATTTCTTCTGTCCCCTCTTCCGTATTGAGGTTAAATTACAAAATGTTTTTTCGATTTTTCTTTCAAAGACAATTATTTTCTCTGTTGAATGGTCTACAAACTTGTCAATGAGACAGATTTATAGGAGGTCTGGGGGATATTATGTCAAACACTGTCAAGTTTGCCTTTTGAAAACCAATACCAATAAGAGATAGAGAATCGAAACAATCTGTCTGTTAAAGGATTGACCCTCTGTTCTGCGACGGTCCCGGCGTGGGATTTCATTTATTCAATCATGAGAATTACCCCATGCTTCCCCATTTCTTGTATTTGAAATTTTGGTTTTTGAATACAATAATTTTATTTAAAATATGAATTTTGATGTCATAAGTGGTTTCCATTAATGTTTAAGTAATAAATTCTGTTTTTATGATGTGCTAATGTACATTTACGTTTGAGGCACAATTCTGACGTCCTTGGTGGATTTTATTATTTTCAGAAGCGGTGCCCCTAACTGAAGAGGACGGTGCCAACTGTGGTCTGAGTCCCGAGGAGCTAAAAATGCCCGTGAGCGAGCTTCGTGTGCAGCTGATGCGCGAGCGTCGCTGTCGTCTGGTGTTGCAGGCGCAGTCACGCGCCTTCGAAGACCAGCTCTATCCGGATCAAGCGAGAGAGGTGCCACGACAGGCCCAGCCCGTCCACTATCACGCTAAGGTAACAAACACATTGGGTGTATATATTTTTCGAAGGTGCTTGCAATTTTTTTTTTTTTTTTTTACACATTTGGCGTGATCGGTTCCAGAAAATTAACGTCCACTTTACTTGTTCATCTCTCCCTCAGATCCGAGGTGGTGATCTGATCAAGACCGACTCTGCCTCCTCGGAGGACGACAAGCCGAGTACTGGTGTCCGCAACTCTGTCAGCCCTGCCGCCGTGCACGGCATGCACGGCCATCTTCAGCTGCAACACGGTGATCGTTCTCCCGGCGTGGTGGCGGCGGCCGTGGTGACGCGACGGCTGTCCCAGGAGGCTGCGGCGGTTGTGGCCACCGCACCACCGCTGACTCCATTCAGGGCGCGCTCTAATTCGGCGGCCGTCAAGCTGGAGGAGGACGAGGACACGGACATGGTGGACGAGGACACCGACGACGAGACGGAGACGACAGAGCGCACCGTCGGATTGTTGGCCAACGTTAGCGGTCGGCTGTCAAGTTACCGGCCGCCCTCACCCACCCACCACCACCTCCACCAGCAGCAAGCATCGCCACAGCCTCACAGTCCGCAAGCACCCGCGCAGGTGGTGCCAAACTCCGTCTCGCCGCTCCAACAAATGCCCAGGTAACTGACTCGACCAACTGAATTTTGAAATGCAGAAAGCTTAACTTTTTATTGGAGAAACCACAGATTTTTTAGGGAGCTTTTATTTTGGTTGCATGTTTTTTTGGAACATTTGGGTTCTTCAATTTTGGGTATTTGTTAACATTTAAAAAAACTTATTTTAAAAGCCACTTCAGTGTCAACTCAGCTTCCCACACTCATCCAAAAACCGTTTTGTCGTTTCTTATCGTAGCCGCGTGCCGTACCCGTCCAGCACGTCGCGTCAGAACCTGGAGACGATCGTGGAGGCCATTCGACATCTGGAGGGCGACCACCTGTTCGACGACCCCTCGCCCAAGGACAAGCTTAAGCAGGTGGTCACTGCGCTGGCGCTGGAGGAGGAAGAAGTGGAAAACCACTGCGGGCGCGATACCAACGCCACGATGCCCAGGGCCTCGGCCCTCGAACACCATCATCACCTCACCGGCGGCTACCGCCACCAGCACCACCACCACTTGCAGCAACAGCACTTAGGGAGCGCCACTACCACTACCACCCATCACCACCATCATCGCGTCATCCAGTCATCGGCGGGGCAGACACAGTCGAGGCCGGGAGTCATCGTCTCCGTTCACTCATAAAGTGGATAGTGTCTCGCCGTCGGATCCAACCCCCATCCTGGCTTGTCTCGTTTGGACTTGGTCACGAGATGTTCGGTTTGGGGTCGGATGTGGTATATGGTGGACCGGAAAATTGACTAGACAAAAACTTTTTTTTTTCAAACTTGCCAGCCCCGACGGTGGGATGGTTACTCTTGTCCGCGAAACTCCTCGAACTCTCCCTCGTATTGCTGTTTCATAGTTCGTTCGCTACAAAGGTGTTCTCGCCATTCCCGGTCTACCCCCATCCCACAAAGGTGCGCAGAACTTGGTCTGGACAGGAACTGGCTGGATACGATTTTGTGTGTGTGCACGTTTTTGAGTGCAAATTATTTTGTGTTCGTTTGATTTTGTACTCCTGTTTTTCGTATCGGATGTGCCGGTTCTAGTGTGCCGGTGAGCATTTTTTTTTTGTATTGCTTTCTTACTAGATTTCGTGCCAGATCATACATACACCGGGGAAAGATGGGTCCGGAATTCATTCGTCGTCATGGTCTCTCCATGTGGCTTATTGGAGGAGTCATTCGTGGGGGGAGTGATTGGCACTTGGCTTTTCATCTTCCCAACACCACACCACCATCCTAATCTTTTTTTAAGATTTTGTCTAAAAAAAAAATACAATGTTCTATATAAATATATATATAGATCTTGACACACACTTGCATATTATACATACATATATATATATTATAGTCGGACTTGTGGCTTGACTGTCTGTAAGATTTGTCTCTTTCTGACGAGATGGTTTTTTGCACTATTGGTACCATCTCGTGGTTTATATATGAAATTATATAGCGCGACCACTTGATATATATGTATACATTATCGTATCGACCAACTCGGTTCATTGTTCAGCTCTTGAGTGCATTTCTCGTGAGTGTGTGTGATGGTTGTTTGTTATACCGTAGTGTTGGATATGCTGTAGTGGATAGTCCCGTTTCGTGCTGGATCCGGCGAGCAGCATTACTAAATTGAAACAAGATTTTCAACCCGATTATCGGAGCATGGAGCATTTGTAGAATTTGTTTTAGGTTTTCTGAAGTACGCCCAATGTTAAAAGTTGCTCGCTAGATTTAACTTTGCAAAAAGTGTTGCGCACGAACTGTGTTTTTTTTTTTTTTTTCTTTTTTTCTTTTTTTCTTTTTTTCTTTTTATAACTGTAGTCAACCGCACTACAGGCGTTTTGTACACCTCATGGTGCTCTGGCACTATGCGAGGGGAACCTCCAGTACCCCGGGATCGAAACTTTCGGGAGCCCGCTCCGGGAATCGAACCAGGGACCGCTGAGCCACAGCCAGTAGCAATACCGACTGGGCTACGACGAGTCGTACGTTATTAATGATATAATGCTTAGAAAAACTTGTGCCGCATAACCGGCCAACCAAGATTTACAATTTTTTTTTGAAATTTTTGGTTATGTTTATGTAGCTGGACAAAATTGACTGGACCTGCTGGTGCCATCTGTAAATTGCGCCTGTCGTCGAAACGGGGCTGTCCCATGTCTGTAATCGCGTCCTAGCTTTTCTCATGTGCACATAGTTCATAATCGATAATCGTAATACACTAGTATCATCATAAACATTATATCATTAAAAAAAATGAAAATTTCACAAAAAAATGTGGGGGCGAGAGGATGGGATAATCGCCATGGTAATTTGGCGCATTTTCTCTTTCACAAGGACGAGTCCATTGACTGGGGAAATGTAATTGTAAGATGCACTTTGGCCTCCTTGCTTGTCATATTTGTAAGAAATGGTTGGGTTATCCAGTCAGCGATAATTGATGTAAGTGCATCCAGTGGATGAGTGAGCCTTGGTGGGGTTTTTTTTTATCACCGCCTTTGACTTGGTTCAGTATTCTCAGTTTTTATGTTCTTTTTAAGAATCCCAAAATGATAGAAAATTCCCATACACGGTACACGGGCGGTCACCGTTACGAAACATCAGTCACATTGGTGATTGCAGATTTCGACATTTTTTACCTAGTATTTTTTGTTTGAAGGCCGCCTTGTCTACATCGAATATTGCAAGAAACGTCGGAAAACGTTTTCTGAAGTTTCGTGCTCAGAGTATAGCCACTATTCAGATTTTGATAACTGGATTTTCATCCGACTGCTTTTAATAAAACTATGACCACTTTAGAAAAATAGACAATTTGCCATACCCTCGGGATTACATGTGACAAGAATTGTCTTTGTAACTGTTGGTCGTCAGATTTTTACTGGAAAATTTCATGTTAGTGTTGACATTAATGGTTTTTTTTAATGTTTTTTAAAATCAGAAATATTGTTTCATTTGACTATTTTGCAGCTATGAATTTGGCCTGTAGAAATTTTATGGAATCTCGGAAACTATCTAAAACTGTTTCGAGGGACAAGTTGACACTCTGATCCAATTAACCGACATTTTATCAGTTTTGAAATTTCTAATTTATACTCGATTAGTAGGGCAAAAAATACAGCGGAAGTTGGATCGATTATCTGCGATTTTATTGGCTGTTCAGGAAACACACGGCTTCTTGCGACGATTGGCGCGAATCCAAAATCCGTTGTGTTTGTTTTCTAAGGAAATATTTGAATCATTGATGGCAATCTGCCATTTTGAAAATTCGTGTTTACTGTTTGTTAAATTTAAATTGTGTATGCTTTCTCGTATTGACTTTTTGAACTTCTAATGGCTGTAAATTTTCATTGTATAGATTTATAAGATTGTTTGATAGGAAATCTAAGCGGGGTCTTATTTGCAATATGATGTAATTTTCAGACCAAAAAACTAGTTTTCATATCATAAATAATGAATCATTTCACGTTTTTGAACACTAATTTGTGTCTTGTCATTTATTTGTTGGCTGAAGCGCTCAATCTTTGTGGGAAATTTTATTGGCCACCTGCCGCCACCTTCCGGCAAAACTGGGAAGTACTTTCTAGAAGTCAAAATGGCTGCCGCAGCAGTGTGGTATCGATGTGATTGTTGCGAATTTTAACGAGAGGACTTTCGACAAAATGGATATAAAAAGTGAGGAAGGGAAGTGAATTTAAATGAAGAATTGCGCGTGTGCATACCTGAGAGAACAGTTCGCCTAGGCTCTACAGTCCCAGCCCACAAACCAGGAAAACGTCCGAGGCTTTGATCGGATACCAGTTTTGCACACGCCGATGAATTTTATGTCTAAGAACGGTGAGGGCTACGCTGTGGGGAAACTGCGACTACAGCTCCGATCATGCCAAAAAGTAAAGAAAAAATCTATACTGCCCTAACAAGAAATTGCGCCGAATTAATTGCATCCAGGCTTACTGCGATTAGCTTCCACCAAGGTAAGGAGAAAATTTTGAATTCCCCGCAACGTATTCTTTTGCATTTTGAGAGTGTTGCCCGTTCAAAACATTACAAAACAGTGAACAATTTCCGCGCCCATAGACGGGATTTTCCCCTTGCCAAGCCGTTCAAAATTTTTGTGAACACCGCGTCACATTACACACACATTGCTCTGTCAGAATTGCTATTATTATTTTATATCATTCAAGTAGGTGTAGTCCAATTCTGTCATAATCTCGATCGACAATTTGATTCAAATGATGCTGTACTTCAGGCGCTTAAATTTCGCGGCTTTTTCCAAATGCCGGCAAATGCGCGGTCTGTTCGCGGTCTGTAGTTCCGAGTCTGGCCAGTAGGTGTCAGTGAAGGTCAGTAAACTGGAAAGCGCCATCTATTGGTGGTATCTGAAAAGTCGCAGGGAATACACCTCCACACATAGAGCTTAGAAGCTCGCGAATACGGGAGTCATTATGGTTCGTCTAAGCCAAATATGGCGCCAACTGCGCTACGACTATTTTATAATAGTTTGATGGCAAGTTTTAAAATATCTGCGCCTCGCGCAATTTCACTTTTACCATTTTGCTCGTAAAAAAATTAAATGGGGGGCGCAAAAAGGAATGGATACTTTTGGGACAGTTTTGATTTCTTGACCGGTGGTTCGGTGGACTCTGATTCGGTGGTTCTGATTCGGTGGACTGTCCACAGAAAGCGTCGCTTTCTTCTGGTGCAACTTGCAACTTCGTTGCGATCTTTAACCAAAATTGGGACGCTTCTGGCGACCTGAAATACCGTGCTCGGTGCTCGAAACACCTTTCACTTATTGCAGCTGGTACCATTCTATATTGCAGCTGGTACCATTCTATATTGCAGCTGGTAATGGTCCGAATAAAAAACTCTGTTTCTAACCTTCTAACCTCTTTGGTGGAAGCAAACATTGGTGCTGAGTGCTGCCCCCTAGTGACGTAATTTGAACTAGGCCTTTTATCTTTTCACTGATGGCGGTAATTTCAAGTTGAAATATTTTATCTCATTGAAACGAATTCTTTTTTAACAACATTTTCGAATTCATAGTAGAGAGCCAGAAGCCAGAGGAGAGGGGATGGATAGTTAGGAAAAATAATGACGGATTCACGAGGTTTTTTTGTTTTCTTTTTGTTGGGAGGATGGCGCATTCATTTATCACAAACTAGCCGCACCTCGTTGCCAAATGACGAATTATGCGCCTCATTGGGATAAAAGCGTAGCGCCCATAGCGGTTCAACTGCGGTTACATTATATCGTATTGTGGCCAGTAAAAAGGAAACCAAAGCGCGAGCGTAGGCGGTTTCTAGGCCGTGTAAGCTAAGGCCGATACCTGTTCGCCGTTCTATTTTCCAGTAAGGTGGACGGACATGCAAATTCAATTTATTCCTTATCTGCCAGACCAGTTTATTAGATTAGATGCCGTTCTGAAGGCTTGTGGCTCGTTTCTTTGATGACCGCATGGATTATGCGCTTCACATATGCGCTGAGCCGGATTATTTTTTGGGAGAGAAATTGGATTCCAGCTTCTTCCTAAAACTATTGCAATACATGTACCATGTGGGCTAAAAAAAAAAGCAGTCCTTAAAAATTTACAAAATAAAATTGGAAAAGGTTAATCGAATCGAATGAAATTTAGCACACTTATTGGCAATACATTCCTTTTTGAATTACCATGGTGCTCGTGCGTGTATGTGACGTCATCGTTCTGCTTTGCGATTCTGAAAATGGCGTTCAGTGACGAGGATCGCACCGCGATATGTTTCATACGTAATTTTTTAATTTAATTAGTCGACCAAAAATAGTCCGATTATTATTAAACTGGAACATAATTAAGACTCTTTCGAATTCCGAGACTCAAATTTTAATTTTCAAATTTCTCACTATTAAAGTTGCGCCTTGGCGGTGGCGCTTGTCGATTGCCGATTACCTCTGCAATACGTCACTTTGTAGCGCAATTGCTCATCTTTGCGGCAAAAATGCCGTTCAACTGATGCTGATGAAATACCTTCGACATGACAACAAGTATGATGCCAAATGACTTCTTAACGAGTTTCCAAACAAAAGATGGATTTTAGGCGAATTTGAAGAATCTTCAGCGAAAGATAAACCAAACCGAGACTGTCTACCTTCGTGAGTCATGATCACAGTTTACAAATCGGTCCGCTCCTTTTCCGGATCCTTTGTTCGGAAACTCGTTAAGAAGACATTTGACTTCATAATTTCTTGTTATGTCGCATTTTTATCTTAGGTAAACGACATTTTTTTGCAATCGACTATTTCAAAAACGTAAATCATTGGTTGAAAATGAGAAAAATTGCATAACACTGAAACGAAATAGACAATGCATAAAAACCCGGCCCTCTTCAACCACTCAGGAACGTAATAGATAACCCACTTAAATAGAGATGGAACATCGTGTTTCCCACTGAAAGCAATTGGCGCCTTCCGAATTGTACAGCTCTTAAGTTAGTGTGTTTACATGTATCCAGTGCGCCATAACTGGGGTACATGTGTACCGGTATTCGAAAATTGGGACATGACAATGTCAGAAACTCAGAATGGCTTCTAATAAATAAAATGTTTGTTAAGGATGTTCACCGTTGATTGAACATCTTAAGCAGGCGGCGACCTGGAAATATTGCCTAACCTAAGCTGCCTAGGAAAGGGATCTTTATCATCCCGATATCGTACAGGTACGAGTCATGATTATACTTCTATTTCCGAAAGAAGGCGTGCGAAGGAATTTCTCTCGCCCGAAAAATTCCGAAGGTGTCGGCCGGAATCGAAACCGCGATCACGTGTCACGAGAAAAACACGCTACTTCTCGACCACTCGACATACTCTGTAGAATGGTTTTCTATGTTACATTCTACAAGTGTAATGCTTCTCTTTCGTTCCCATTTGAACACGTAGATTCCAAAATGTGAACCTTGTACAAAATTAGATCATTCGGTCAGCGGAATTGCATTTTTAAAATAGTTAATCGGGCATCTTGCAACGAGTGTTTTTTTATTGCCAATAATTGGCATTTCGATTGGTTCTTTATTATTTGTGACACCGATGATATGGAGTTAATTTAAATTTTGATTAATCAATGGACAAAAAATAATGAAGTCTCATTTTAATTACTAACCATTATTTATGAGTCTGAAATAATAATAATGAATCACTGAGAAAATCGTTTTTGAAACTGAAATTTCAGTAGCTGTAACAACGTCGATCATACGCCGGTCTTTTCTGAAAAAATAAATTAGTTTGACAAAATTGATAGAGTGAATAAATAGCAATATCCCAAAAAAATCGGCACTTAATTAAATATTAAGATCTAGTATGTTTTTAAAAATATAGTTTCGATCACTGAAGTGCGTGGCACTATACCCCTTTTGGTGTTCCTTCTGGTATTTTCCGCCAAGTATTATCTTTTTTTTTAATAAATGAAACATTAATAAATTAAGTAATTTTTAAATTTTAAATCCTGATATGTCTCCTCACTAAATACCAATTTTGCCGCAAATTATATTTTTGTCTAAGAAATTGTTGAAAAGAAATATTATGTATTATCAAAAAACACAATATTTTTAAAAAATACAATTACTCCATAACAATCTTAAATAATCTTGTTCGCGTTATAATCTAACGCCGTGTATAATCTCGCAACATCGGTTTCAGAAGCATTTCTCACGAGTTGAATTCTCCCCGTAGTAACTTTTTTATTATTATTCCGTTTTATGTTGTTATGGCGCAATACACTGCTAATTTCTCGAAAACGATTGTCTCTTATAGATGTGATTGACTTCGCTGCCGCCACTAGTATATATTGATTTAAATGACCTTCTATCAAGTTTGTGCGGCTCGAGGACTCCTTCCGTTGGAGGCGCTCGAGAGAGTGGTGGAAAATGCACTTGTCTAATCTAAATCGCATTTGCCAGTGACATTAAAAAGCAATAAAAACCAATCCCAAATGACAACGGTAATTGAGCTAAACGTGATTGTTGCCTAATAGATTTAGCAAATATAGACGCGTGACAACTACAGTACATGTCTGTACTCATATATCCTCGTCAGACTTGCGGTACAGTATACTGCACTTCTAAATTGCCTTTTTGCGTTTTCATTTTTCAAATAATTTCATTTTTAAGTCGCTAATCTTCTCAAAAATAATTATAAAATTCCCAGAATTTTAGGAAGATATTTCTGAATATAGGTAATTCTTATTAATGTTATTTATTTGAAATTTGGTATTTCCATTGGCCAAAATAACAGTGTAAATTTTTTATGCAGAAAAGTATTTTTAATGATTATACTTATCCAAAATTTAAAAGTTTTATATAAACAAAAATATTGCGCCGTGTCACACAGGTGACCTTCTGAGCTTGATTAAGAGATCTCAATTGTCATTGATATTTTGGGAAAGCGGGCTTTCGAGATCGCAGGCGCTATCTTCAAATTCAGATCTGAAAAGTACAACGCAACCTCTTGTGCACATTCGAAATCGTAAGCACAATTGAGTTTAATCAAGTTTTTACCACCAGCGCCGCGCATCTGCCGATCTTAAGAATTTGGTGTAAAAACTTGATTAAACTCAATTTGTGCTTACGATTTCGAATTAATTAATAAATAAATTAATTTTTTATTCTGGTTATTCTTAACCCAGGCAAAGCCGGGTAACCACCTAGTATATCAATAATTATGAAGTAAATACTTTTTGGTACGCTTAATTGATATCCCGAAATGAAGCGAGCTCGCGGATAGATTTAATTTAAGCCATAGTTGATTAGATCTAGTTGATTTGGTTGGAATAAATTAGAACCTTTTGGCGCTTTTTCCGACTGATGTGGCTAGGCAAAATTACCAGGTCGCCTCCTGGGGGGTTCTAGTTCTAGTTCTGGACCTCCTTAACAAATAGCTCTGATACAACTGGTCGTTCGACCCCCGCCATAGGCCCCTCTCTTGGGGGCTGCTTGTGGGTAAATATTGTAATTGTAATGTGCGATTCCACTGCAGGTGGCGCCACACTTGTGTGCACCACAGGTTCCCATTTGCAAACACCTCCTACCTGTTGCGTTTGTCGGTTTAATCGCTAGATGGCGAGCTAGTCGCGGAATACGTTGGAAATGCCTTTAGGTCTTTAGGAAACGTGTTTCCCGAATGCATGCAGACTTGAGATAATCATCTCTTCCAAATAAAAGACCTATTGAAGATTTCCAGAATGCCTAAAGCATAAGCGCTCATACGCGGTCAAGAGACTAAAGTGAGAAAACCCCACTGAACTTAATTTATCAAAAGAAATAAACAGGTTTTGTAAATATATTAAAACCAATGTTTTGCTCAGTTTTGAGCAACTAAATATAAATGGCGCCTTATACTACAATTCTATCACTGAAAATTACAAGCATCTCCTTTAAAAAATTCCACGAATCGTAGAATTATAAATGTTAAAGACGCAATAATCGTCGTCACAGCAATTTATTAATGATATACAATTCGATTTTTAAAAAATAGAGAGATGGTCATGAATTATGAAAAATTGATCTTAAACATGGAATATTAATGAGTAAATTGTATTAATGAGTAATAAGTAAAAATGGAACCACTGTTATTCAATTTATTTAATTTTAAAAATACAATTACAAATTATTCTAATCTCGCAAGAAAGTTCTGCTCTTTTGGTTGAGTGGTCACTGGTAAAATAAAGTTGGGGATTGTTGTTACCTTTTAATTGTATTTTTTAAATAAACGGAAGAAAAATAATTTTTCAAAAAAGTTGTTTCCATCCAAATAAAAACAATATGGTTGACAGGTGAAGGTGACCCTGATCTTGAAAAGGTAGAATTGTCCAATCAAAAGTATTGAGTTTTGACAAGAATATTTAGTACATTATTTGGCCATTTTTGGGAAACCTTCTGTTAATGCCTCGTTCTGATCCCTCAAGGTTGATCTATTAGGCCGCCGTTCTGGTTCTGGAGCGTGAACCACTGACACAAGTGCGTGGCCATCGAAAATAAATTGAATGACCAAAGAGGAATCGACTGTTCATTGGTGGCCAGGTAAATGCCACGGCGAAAGCGCTCCGCCTCCACGCAGAGGGGGTTAGAGGCGAGGGGTGGTTGATGGAAGAATGCGTTCCGACGACCACGAACCGTTTCGTGGCTCCATATTCCTCCGACTGGTCCTCCCGGCACCTTAAGTCCTTCCATGTTAATATGGAAGGAGTCCAGTTACCTGGTGGGACTGAAAATCGACGTCCTTCAGAAATTAACGTCTTTTTATGCTACTTGTTCTCATTTCTGCATTTCTGTCCTCAACTGGTCTTTCGACCCCCGCCATAGGCCCCTCTCTTGGGGGCTGCTTGCGGGTAAAATTTGTAATTGTTAAATTGTGACACGGGATTTCACCAAAATAACAAATTCATGTTATTCTTGCATTGACCAAATTTTAAAAAGGCGCAACATATTTATTCTCTATGTTTTATTACGCGTTTATAAACTCTGGTTGCGCGAATACTAACCAGCGGAAAACAAAGTTTTTCAGAAATAAATATGTTTTGAACTTTTATTTAAAATTATAAATAAAATAGTGCCAAAGCACGCCGAGTCGGATGTCGAGTTAAGGACGATGTCTTAAGGACAATGAAAGCTAGATAGATATAGCAGGATAGATATTTTAAATTATGATTAAAGCTAAGATAGCTAGATAGATATTTAAAATTATGATTATAAGGATCTGACGAGTGTCACCGCCTCAAATATCTTTACCACTTCCATTTGCGTATGTGCAATAGGAGTAACCCTACTCTAAAACTCAAAAACTACCCAGTGCTCTATAGAGCAACTACTCTGCTGGGAAGGACAGAGTAGTTGATGAATCCGAAGTTGGTTGGTCCATCACCATGTCGATGTCCCAAAAGTACAAAAGGAACAAACGTGCACCGTATCTGTCTAGTTTCTGAAATATAAGGAAATATCAATTATCGGGGTAAGTGACATAATTGATCCGCACTAGTTCAACTTACATGTATTTTCGAAAACATCTTCATTTGGTGTTAGTCGTATAAATCAATTTTGTAGAACGCTTTAATAATATTATGAAAAGTGATTCGTATTGAGTTTACAACTTTCATTTTGCGCTGTCCCGGACATTGGCGATGACAGGACTCTCTTGCAGAGGAACTCTCTCTGCATTGTGCATTTGCCACCGACTCACCTCTCTGTCCACCGCCATCGGAACGCAGCTCAGGTGAGCGGCCAACGACGTCAGAAAGATTTTACGCTCCTTTGGTTTGTGTTTTTTTAAAACACATATGCCGGTCGTTCCGTGGTGGCGCTACGTACGTTCTCGTGGATGCGCTGTCTGCCAATCTCGATAGCCGCCTCCTCTGTTTTACTGCCGTTTTTCTTCTCCCGTGCACCGGATAGAGAGAGCGGAGAATTTTCTCCTCTTGGTTGTTGAAAGCGTGTTTTTCAGTCCTCAACGCCAGGAGAAAAATGGATTTACCGGCATGCCGCTGCCAGTGACGAGCAAGTCCCGCATTCGAACTTGTCGGTCTTCCCGTTCGACCAGGTTCTCTAGAGCCGAGCAGTGTGAGAGTGTCGAACGCTTTGAGAGGATTACAAGATGGATTCCGCCGTCCTCATGCGGCGCGTTCGTCTTAAGTTCTACTGAAGTTTGGGTGATATAGTTCGAAAGTGTTTGTGTGTGTGTGTCTGTGATCATAGGGGTGATCTGTAGTGTGACTGCCGGATTTTGACTCGGATATAATTCCGCGCGCGGGATTGAGTACCTCTTTTCGGCTGTTTTGGCCTGCGGGCCGCTCCAGGTGGATAATACAGACCGTGGGCAAGGTATGCGATGTGTTGGAGTTTGCCATTTTCTTATGTGGATTTGACCTGCAACTGACTTGTTGCTGGAAGTTATGGTGGTATATTCTTTGAGAACTGTTGATTATTGGTAGGACAGGGATGAAAAGAGGAAGGAATGATCTGGATCGAAGGCGACCGCTTGCTGAGCTTCAGAATCAGATATCTCGTGCTTAATGTCATTGGTCATTGTCATTGGTATTCATAAATCCTGGTCTGTCACGCAATTAATTTCATACAGTCATCATATCAATTGGTTTGTGTTGATCTACACAAATATTTTGACAGTTGCAACCATTCTGTTAACATAGTAGTGCGACGCTTTTTCACAGTCACAGTTACAAGGTAACTCCATTCTTCCCAATACCATCAATATTCATCAGTGTTTCATGCGTGCACATTATGTTTTTGAATGGTTCTTGCGATATGTCGCGATATGTTCTGCTTTTAATGGAACAGTTAATGATCATAATCTTTATCGCGTTTATCTTCAGAACATGTCGTTTATTCCATTTGAAAGTGTTAGAAAGTGAGCCCTAGGTTACAGTAATACCTAACGTTTTTCAAACATTTCGTATGCCTCGGCCCGGCCTTGCCTGTATCAGTATCAGTTGGTTGAACATAATTTTTTAAAACTTTAAATAAGGTTTCAAGTTTGATTCTCTAGGTAGTTGGTTTTTGAGTGCCGTGTACATGTTCAGTCCAAGGTACAAGATTTCAATTTCAGATCGACTGCCGTGTACATGTTGCTTTGTTTTGGAAATAGCAAAAACTGGATAAACCTCTGTGCATGTACAGGTACGAGCTGTCATACCTTGCACACTGAAATACATCAGGTATCTCCAATGGATACATTTAATTAAAACTACATTTGAAATATATTGGTCTATGTATCAGGTTACACACTTACGCGATTGTAAGAGCTAGATTTTGTAAAATCGCATTTGTCACGTCAAACAATTGCTTCGAAATCTGTCTTGATTACGTCATATTTTAACTTTTTTATACTTACTTCAACGTCAGGTTTATTAACGTAAAAAATGGTGATACAAATCAAAAATACTAGCTGGCGTGAATTTCATGGACCCTTACGTCGAAAAAACAATATTCGAGAGCCCCATAAGTCTTAGATGCTAAAATCTTAATGGACTCGTAATTCAACGATCACTTCAGGTCATTATTTAAGTTCAAGATTTCTTACCAAATTAATTTCAAGATTTCTAAGGATAAACAAAACCACGACAATTCAGAGGGAACTTACTCGTACCCTTTTCATTAAAACTGTTATGGCCTTCCAGTTTTTTCGTCACAAAGCTCTCAGGGAAGACGACGCCCTAGAAATGTTGCCTAGCCTAGGTTTCATACGCGATACATCATTCAGACACTTTCATCCCGAAAGATGGTTGCGGGAAGGAATTTTTCAGAATTTCGCTCGCCCTAAAAATTCCAGAGGTCTCGGTTTGGTATTGAACCCAGATTCGGGCTAGCCTCTACACCGAACCATTTCATCATTATTTTTTAAAGCTAGACGATTTTTCGCCAGACGATTTTAATCATGCCAATATAGTCTAGTTTCGATCATACAAGTATTTATTTTTTATTGCTCGCTCTCACTGATTCGCAGCCTAGATTCCTGAATTCGAGAAGGGCTCATCGTACAAGTCACCAGAATCGTGACACCAATTGCCCGATGGACGGCGCCGCAATTGTGTTTCGCTCGATGGGTTCTTGCTCGTTTATACAGGTGTAGATAGGCCTCCATAGACACGCGCAATAGGCCTACAGACTATGTATGTATGTTGGGCCAGGCTAGTTTTATTGCGACAACCTGCTCGGTTGCTCGCTATTCGAGGCGCCCCGTTGCGAACATTTTACACGGGTCGAACACTCAGACCACCAAATGCATTGCCGAGTTTTTGCAGGGGCATTTGAGGGTCTTCGAAGCAGGGGACGTTCGCCTTTTCGTGTACGCGCAGACAAGACACCGAGTCTTCTTAAATTTGGCATCGATACCTCGATTTGAAGTTACCTTTCAGAATTTCTCAATGTTAATATTAGCCGTTAATAAAAATATAAAATTTATAATGAACATAATAAAACGTGACCAAATGTCACCTTCACATGTTGACTTGTAGACTTAAAAAGTGAAATTCCTACTCAGTAGGTGGACATCGATTTTACTCCCAATTATTCCAATTGCTTGTTAGATTGCGTAGCGCCATAGGTCCCCTCATTAACTCAAAGCCATGCAAGTATTACAAGAATAAAATAAAGAAACCATTTACAAAAATTAGAAAATTAGAACGACAAAAATTAGAAAATTCGAGATAAATGTACCGCAATGATGAAATGAAACCTTGGTCGAAATCTTTTTTTTTTAAACAAGTTTAACTCTCAAAGGCAAGGCTGGTCGAATACAAAACTTGTTTCATTGTGGCGATTTTACTCCCAATTATTCCAATTGCTTGTTAGATTGCGTAGCGCCATAGGTCCCCTCATTAACTCAAAGCCATGCAAGTATTACAAGAATAAAATAAAGAAACCATTTACAAAAATTAGAAAATTAGAACGACAAAAATTAGAAAATTCGAGATAAATGTACCGCAATGATGAAATGAAACCTTGGTCGAAATCTTTTTTTTTAAAACAAGTTTAACTCTCAAAGGCAAGGCTGGTCGAATACAAAACTTGTTTCATTGTGGCGAATTTGACTCCGATGCTCTTTATTTCAACATTGCGTTTAGCAACAAAAAAATGGGCAAACTGCTGCTTTTACATAACGTCAGTTCGAATGAAATTTAGAGAGAAAAGATTGAAAAGAATAAACTGTTTTTATTTGAGTTTGTGAACAAGCAATTCCATTGTTCATAACATATAATAAGGTGACCAATTTTGGCAACTAATAATTGTGATGGTTGGTTTGCTCAATGAATTGAAAACAACAACAAAAATAGTTCTCTCTCGAAATGCACTTGAATTGAGAGTCCCATCGTTTTACCAGTCGTGGATTTGAACGTGCTTTCTTGAACACTCGAGTATCAGCTATTTAACTTATCAAGTTATCATTATTCGTAGCACTAATCGGGGTAACAAACACATTCTGACTTTCCCAATAATGGAAATAAATATTGATGTACGACTCGTCGTGGCCTAGTTGGTTTAGCAACTAGCTGTGGTTTCGGCGGTCCTGGGTTCGATTCCCGGCGCGGGCTCTCGAAAATTTCGATCCCGGGGTACTGGTCGTTCCCCCTCGCATAGTGCTTAAGCACCATGAGGGGGACGTAAGGCCTGTAGTGCGGTTGCCTACAGTTGATTATAAAAAAAAAAAAAAATATGCGCTATGGCGACAATTACGTCCTAGTCCAACTTTGGTTGCAGTTGAGGTAACGCTAATCTGAATTTCGCTTTCGAAGATGTTCAAATTGTCCAACTACATGTAGTACACTTTCTGTAACTTCCTGCATTAATTATTCAACCGGTTTCTACTTTTTTCTTTACGTTATACTTTGACATTTAAAAAAAATTCCTCTCGTTTTATTAAATTTTTATTTTAAATTTTAAACTTCGATGATCAAGCAAATTAAATCGCTGAAGAGCTTTTCCCCTGCGATTCATTTGTAGGCAGACTAGGGTACTGTATTGATGCTTTTATGAACGACCCATGCCAATCGCCCTCGCCATTTTCTCTTTGTGGCGAAGGGAAAGAACGTCCTTCTTCAGAATTCCTAACAATATTCCCGTCTTGTATAATCCGTGCAGTGGTGGTTGCGCCGTCGGTTGCGAGCTACACGTGGAGCAGGTTCACTCAGTGTCTCACCAGCTATTTTCCATAACCTCCAGAGACCTGCCACTTAATTTGCGCACTGAAACTCCTGAAACAACAGTTGGGGGAAAGTTTCGATAATTTCCTCTTCATGTTCGCGACAGTTTCTCATTAACTCTCTCACATCTAGTCGGAACGTTGTTGCGAACCACGACATCATGCTCTGAAATATTTCAAATTAAAACTGTCTCAGTTTTAATTCAATCCACAGTAATCCCGATTTTCAATTAATTTTTACTTTTAAATAAATGTATTCAAATATTCCAATAAGATGAAGTTTAAGACACTGGGATATACCTCCAAAAGCTAGCTCGGCCTTTTTAATGAAATTATTCCGATTTACGTACGGTGCAGTCACCACCACCACATTTTTCCGCGATATATTACTGTTCTCATCGAGTTTCCTCCACCCACAATTCGCGATTGATGTAATCATATTGTTACACAGTAATTTATCAATAATATTAGCCAGAGTACATTTTGTTTTAAATAAGCCCATTTTTTATTTTGGGGTATTCAAATATTTTTTAATTTTTGTTCCATGTTGCAAAGATAATGTCAAATAGCAGATCTATTTGACACGTCGCGTCGTCGCGTCGTTCGCGAAATCATAGGAAGAAATTTGTGGCCGGCTGGCTCCCGGTTCTCTGGAGTATTTCTATACATGTCTGACCATTCGTTTCACCTTTCTCAAATTTATTAGCCGCCTTCCAACAATCAGATCAGCAGAGCAAACAGCTTTTAATGACTTTGTATTAATTTTGCGCATGTTACCAAAAAAAAGTGTTTCAAGCGTTTGCCAAATGATCGCTAAAAAATATAGATTTACCAATCACGGCGACCAAGATTTCCCTTCAATTTGCGTAAATGAGCAAACAAGTTGACCATTTAGCTATTCCAGTAGCGTAGAGGGTTTGTCGGTTGGCGCCAGTATTCGACCTTCGGGCGCCATCTAATGTATTTTTACAGAATAAATTTTTTGTAGAGTTGCATTTTTTCTCCTTACTCCGGTTTACTTGTCAATTAAAAAAATATAATATGATTGAGCTTAAAGTAAAAATTATTGTTCAACGGTTAAATCCTCGTCTTATATTTTTTGAACATCGCCGAGAAAGTTCTCCACGAAATCAGCGTTTCGCGTTCGACATATTTTTCTTGCCTAACTGTTTTACTCGAGCGTCATCTAACGAACATCTTTGCAAATTATTATCTTCTTCATTGACTTAGTCTAAGCGAAAACAATTTAATTGTTTTATCGGTAGGTTACAGTGTAGATATGTAATCTGTATTATATCTATATATATAAAATACCGTATAATTGAGAGATCCAACCGATAAAATTGAAATTGTGAAGCAAAAATCATCATTTGTAGAATTTGAATATGTTTAGCAGTTATTAGTTTTTTTTTATATTACCATTTAACTAAAACTGTTTTTCTTCTTCACAGATTATTATGCATCCTGGACATGGCTGCCAAGTGAGCAAAGGGTGTTTTCACTGTCACTGCTTTGATCGACCGACCAGCCAACGCATCAGTGGACGAGCATGTCTGTGGTGCCAGAAGGATTATTAACAATGAATTTAATTCCGATTTCGTGAATTTAAAAATCGGTTTGTGCACTACGACATGGAAAGAGACGTAGGTGCAAGCTGCAGAGAAAGACGGACAATGGGATGTCATGGGTTCTGTTCTGGTAGTACTTGCCATACCATTTCCAGATACAGCCAGCGAATCACCAACAAAGAAACCAACCTCTGCGCAATATCTAATCGATTGAAATATAAACCACTGCGAAGTGATTGGAGGACTATTGTGACGCTGACAGTGTTAATATTGCTTCAGTGTGGCATGACTTGTGCCCAAGGACTGGGACCGGGACCGGGCAGTTCGAGTGGGCAAAACAGCAACCCTATCACCCTTGCACCTAAGAAATCTACAACCTCGCCATCATCAAGCACATCTTCATTGTCATTCTCCAACTCAGTGACCTCGGGTGCCATTGTCTCCTCCTACACATCCACTGCGCGTTCACGGTCTGTTGATACCAGGGTGCAGTTTGATGTTGAAGAAGAGCGACCTGTTCAGACGGTCGTAGGTCGTATACCCACGAAACCAGGTTTCACCTACCGCTTCAATGAGGTACCCAAAGAGTTTGAATTGAATGGCACCACAGGGGTGATAACAACTGCAGTGATATTGGATAGGGAGTCTCTGCCAATCACTCGGTTTGATTTGGTCATTCTGAGCAGCCAACCTACCTATCCAATCGAAGTTCGTATTGTCGTGCTTGATATCAATGACAACACTCCAGTGTTTCCGGAACCCAACATCCGTGTGTCCTTTTCTGAGAGCGCCACGCCTGGCACACGAGTAATTCTGGATACTGCTACTGATCGTGATATTGGAGCAAATGCTGTGACCACAGATTATCGAATTGTCTCTGGCAATGAAGAAAATAAATTCCGTCTGATCGTCATAACTAATCCAAGTGGGGAAACGCCGTACTTGAATTTGGAGATTGCCAGTCCACTGGACAGAGAGAACCGTGCTCTCTATCAGTTGAATATTTCAGCTCGAGATGGCGGCAAAGATCCACTCATGGGATTTGTTCTGGTCAACATAACAGTATTGGATGTCAATGACAATCCACCAATTTTTGACCACAGTGACTATGTAGTGAGCCTCAATGAGAGTGTCCCCCCTGGAACCAACGTTTTACAAGTTAGAGCCACTGATACTGACGAGGGTGAGAATGCTCGGATGACATATTTTTTTAATGAAATGGAGATTCGTTTTGAAGTCGATCCTGACACTGGTATAATCCGCACCCAAGAAAAGCTTAATTGCAGACAAAGCTGTCCAGGTGGGCGCAATTGTCCAAAGAGTTGTGTATTCACAGTATTTGCTCACGACAATGGTTCTCCTCGGCAAGATGGCCGTACATATGTGACTGTTAACTTGATGGATGCTAACGACCATGATCCAGTTATTCGTTTTCGATACTTCCCAGCAACTGGCAGTTTTGCAACTGTCGATGAGAATGCTCACAATGGCTCAGTGGTGGCAGCTGTAAGTGTTATTGATCCAGATGATGGGGTCAATGGAGAGACAACAGTTCATATCAAGTCAGGCAATGAGAAAGGCCACTTCCACTTGGAGCACACACCGAGCTTCGACATTGTTCGAGTAAATGGAGTTCTTGATCGAGAGAAGACGGAAAAATATAACTTGACTGTTGTAGCCATGGATAAGGGATCCCCTTCAAGAAGCTCCACAGCATTTCTCATTATTCATGTCAATGACGTCAATGATCATGCTCCAGTATTTCAACGCCGTAACTATTCTTCAGTTTTGAGCGAACTGGTTCCAGTAGGGACTTATGTTGCCAGTGTTACTGCCACTGATGAGGATACTGGTATAAACTCACAAGTTTATTATGCTATTATGTCTGGCAATGAGAGGCAGTGGTTTGATGTGGACATAACAAGTGGACTAATTACAACAATTCGACCTCTTGATAGAGAAGTGCAGTCTGTTGTTGAACTGAAATTGTCAGCCCGTGATGGTGGACCAAGTCCGAGGTGGACATACACATACCTCAAAATTGACATACTGGATGAAAATGATGAGTCACCAACTTTTGAAAATGGCAGCAACACACTCAATGTAACTATGGCAGAAAACTTGCCACCTCATTCTCCAGTGGTAATCATCAAGGCAACTGATGGTGACCAAGGGATAAATGGCACCATTGTATATTTCATCGATCCACAGACTGAGCAGGCTTACCCAAAAATGTTTTCAGTCAATGCTACTACTGGCCTTGTCACAATCAACTTCCAACTGAACAGAGAGGAGACTTCCCGTTATACCATTCATGTTGTGGCAAAAGATCAAGGAATTGTACCACTGTCTTCAGTGGCAACCATTATTCTCCAAGTTACTGATATTAATGACAGTGATCCAGTCTTTTATCCTGTCCAGTATTTTGCAACCATTGAAGAAAATGCTAGCCCAGGAACATCTGTTGTGCAGGTTAAGGCTTCTGATCCAGATGAAGGACCAAACTCTGATCTAAAGTTTTCAATTGTGGATGGCTCAGAAGGAGCATTTGAAATTGATGCCAATGAAGGAATTGTTCGAACCACTGCCAAGCTTGGAAAATATGCCAAACCTCAATATCGTCTTACAGTGGTAGCTAAAGATGTTGGTGACCGAAAGTCTCATGAAAATGCAGTTGTGGATATTGTTGTAGAAAGTAACCAAGTAGGAACCCTTCAATTCAGTCAACAAATTGGTTATACATTTAGAATTTTGGAGGATGCCTCCAACAAGGACATAGTTACTGGAAGAGAGATAGGACAAGTTAGTGCAACAACTGAATCCTCAGGCAGAGGTGCAAGTAGTGCAACTGCTGTCCAATATTACATAATTGGTGGAGATGAAGGCCATATTTTCAGTATTGATGAAAAATCTGGGATCATTTCCACCGTCAAAGCTATTGATAGGGAGACAAAATCCAAGTATTCACTAACAATTTTGGCTCAGTCTGGAATTCACCATGGGACCACAAAAGCAAACATCACAGTTGATGATGTTAATGACAATCCCCCACGTTTCCATAGAGGTATGCAGACTGTAATTGAGGTACCTGAGGATTGGCCTATTGGCCATGAAGTGTATGCTACACATGTGGATGATCATGATGAGGGACCAAATGGTCTAGTTACTTTTCATTTAGACTCAAATACTGACAATGTTTTTATGATTGATAAGAAAAGTGGCATGATATATCTTCAGAAAACTGTCGACTTTGAGATAAAAAATAAATATCAAATTGAAGTAGTTGCCACTGATGGAGGAACTCCAGGGCTATCATCAAAACAAGCTTTAACAATTTTGGTTGAAGATGTCAATGACCACACACCTCAGTTTGAACATCTTTCTGTGGAAACATCATTGTATGAAGGAACTGCAGTTAATGACAGATTCTTTGCATTAACTGCTTCTGACAAAGATTTTGGGCAAAATGGGTTTGTTTCTTATTCTATTATTGAAGGTTCAAACTCAAAATTTGGAATGTTTCCAGATGGGCATCTCTATGTCAAAAGTACTTTAGACAGGGAAGTGCAAAATTATTATGAATTAGTTGTAGTTGGCCAAGATCATGGCCTGATTTCAAGAAGTTCATCTGTTACTGTAGTAATTCATATATTGGACGAAAATGACAATGAACCCAAATTTGCTAATAAGACTTTCAAATTTCATTTACTTGAAAATGAGCCACCTGATACCTACATTGGGCAACTGATTGCTAGTGATGCTGATGTTGGTCGCAATGCAGAGCTTACATATTCGATAAGAAGTCATCATCAACAGCCAGAAGGATTTATTATTGACCCCAAAACTGGAGTGATAAAATCAACCCAGTACTTTGACCATGAAAAACTTCTTCTCACCTCTGGGCAAAACTTCATCACACTAGAAGCTTTTGTTATGGACAATGGGGTTGTTCGGCAACAAGATGAGGCTAAAGTGCTAGTATATGTGACTGATATCAATGATAATGCACCACAGTTCGTCCGACTTCCCTATAAATCTACCCTGTCTGAAGCAGCACCACCAAACAGTCCAGTTTTAAGAATTAGTGCTACAGATGCTGATCAAGGTGCAAGTGGCCATATAGTCTACTCACTGACAGATGGCAACATGGAGTCTAAATTTAGCATAGATTCAGAGAGTGGGCAGATTACATTGATTAAGCCTTTGGACCGTGAAACAGTTGGGGAGTACACATTGGTAGTAATGGCAAAGGATGCCGGACTTCCCACCTCACTTAATGCAACAGCCATGGTTTTCATTCAAGTTTTAGATGAAAATGACAATGCTCCTGAAATTGTGACAAAACAACGAGAAATGTCTATCTATGAAAATGCAACAATTGGTACACAACTGATGGAATTTGTAGCCAAGGAACAAGATTTAGGTGTGAACAGTGAGGTGTCCTTTTCAATTATGTCAGGGAACATTCAAGAAACCTTCCGCATAGATGGTGTATCAGGAACCCTATATCTAAACAAACCACTTGATTATGAAAGTCGAACATCTTATCTTCTGAACATTACTGCAACTGACGGTGGTTCCCCTCACATGTCTTCATCTGTACCATTTACTGTGAATATACTGGATGTGAATGACAATGCTCCAAGCTTCTCCAATGTAGCCATTGTTCGTCAAGTCCAGGAGGGGATTCCAATCAACACACCTGTGGTGACAGTCATGGCTCTAGACCCTGATGCAGGCATCAATAGTAGGGTTCAATATAGTATAATACACCAAGAACCATTTTTGGCAGAGGGACTCTTTGCTATTCGTCCAGAGACTGGAGTCATCTATACAACCAGAGAAGTGGACCGTGAAATAAGTGACACCTTCCGGCTCACAGTGATGGCTAAAGATGGAGCCCTTCCAGAGTCAAGCCGTTTATCAGCTGAGAAGCTTGTAACAGTGATTGTAGAAGACGTGAATGACAATGTGCCTCAATTTGTATGCCTTTCTGCAGCTGCCCTACCACCAAACTCTGAGAAAGGTGTCACAATCACAGTGCTCTCTGCTGTGGATGCAGATGCAAATGAGAATGGGAAAGTAACCTATGAATTAATTGGAGGTGATGCGGGTGGCTTGTTTGCAGTGGACCGTCATTCGGGACGCCTCTATCTGAACAAACGCTATGACAGTCCTGGTGCTATCTACACCCTAAGCATTAAAGCATCAGATGGTGCTGTTGCCTCCCAACGCAAAGTAGCTGAACTGCAATTCACTGTCATTGGTCTACAGGCAACAGCAGTGGATGAGGTAACCCAACAGTTAGGTGGAGAAAATGTCCATAATAGGGGACCAATGTTTTCAAAGAGTGAATACAAGGCCAGCATCCCAGAAAACGAAACTGTTGGTCTTAGTGTGATCAGTGTGCACCCAATGCCATTGGCCAACCCCAAAGAGACAAAAGCTCATGTTCACTATTACATCACAGGGATTACATCAAAGGGAGTGTCTCAGGCACGCCTATTTGACATTGATCGTCGTTCTGGTTTGGTCAGTACTGCTGCTGTGCTGGATCGTGAATCTGGCTTTGTGGACTACATCATCACCATCATAGGTGTGGACCGGTCCACCAATGTTCCAACTGCATCTCAGGCAAAGGTAAGAAACAAATATTTGCTTGCTCTTAATTGTGTGTCTTCAGAATTTGTAATTTAAAGTTTGTTTAAGTCTCTACAAAGTATCCATTGCAGATGCTGATATACCCAGATTCAGCATCCAAGCTGAAAACTGATTTTACCAAGTCATTATATCTCATTCATGTTTGATGAATGCTTAGGCACAGGTTTTGTCACAACATGTAGGCTCAATGAATCCGTGTATCATATTAATACATTGGCTTATTGTGCTGTACTAGATAGGCCTTCTTTCAGTGCATAAATTGTTAACTTTTGTGATTGTCCAAAGTATATAAATATCTTGACTAGCATGACCCTGGGTGATATATTTCTGTAATATGCGCGACAGCAGGTTCTGTTGTGCCCTGTGGGCTTTACTCGCTAAACGATTGTCTTTTTTAGTTCCCTACCGTGAAAACATTTCATCCATGGGTTTACGATCTCCGCCCCTTTGCATGCGCTTTCTAAAGAAGGGAGCGAGGAGTGTTTAAGGGGGCGTATAGGACCCAAGAGGATCCATGTAGATGGCGGGAATGGCAGCTGCGAGCATGTTGCTGTTGGGAAAGCGTGCGGCCACAAACCAAAGTTGCATCAAGAATTTGCTATTGCCTTCTAGTAGGGTGGCGTTGGACAATTCAGTGTTGATCTGCTGATGCATCAGCATTCTGCATTCAGTAAAGAAACTGGAAAGCAAAACATGCCCTGCCTGGAAGTGCTTCGCATTTATTTTTGTTACCTCAATGAAAATGGGGTTGTGTATATGGGTTGGTGGCGCCAGTATGGTGGACAGGTTGACGAGGCACGGGAGAGGAAATGTAAATGATGAGCCCCAAAATTGGAGAGGGGTTGGTTGCTGCTTGTACGAATGACCGGTGGACCAACCTGTGGGTTACTGAGGGTGGCAATTCCTCCTCGTCCCTCACCCTCCCGCTTCCTCAGATTTTGTGCCGTACACTGTAAAAGGTAGAGCGCTTGTAATTTGAAAAAATCGTTTGTTCAAAATTTTTGTATCCATAGAACGGGCTGCAAAAATTAGAAAAAGAATCCATGGAACATGCGATTGAATCTAATAAAGATATTAAAAAATATATAAATTAATTTTTAAATTATAATCGACTTTTGATATTAGTGTTTTAAAAAAATCAAATCACTTTAGAAAAAGTCTAGAACTATTTTATTTGGAAGGTAACAAATAAATTGGTACTTTGGCCTTCCCGTTTTCCAAATGGTGTATATTACTAGCGCGATTGAATTTCGATTAGCGTTGGACCGATATTAAATGTTCACTAAGTATATGGTGGTCATTGGTATATGCATACTTTTTGTAATTGAATGCGAGAATTTACTGTTGGTTACCGGGGAATGTCTGGAGTAGGGGGGAGAGAGACTAGTGCACCCTGGAGGCCGACCTCTAGTTCAATTTGGCCGGCGCTGCTCATGTCAGCTGGCATTCGCGCGATGCTGCGGCTCACCGCACCAGTGTGAACCCGACTGACCCGACAAGAAGGACGAAATTTGGCATTTCGTTTGTCTGGTCTCGTCGGTCAAACCGGACAGCTACAACGTGGAACGAGCATAAAAACCTGAAAACAATTTTTTGCTATTAATTGTAATTGTCAAATCAAGTTATGTGGATATATTCCTGGTTTAAAAATATCGAGACCTTTTCTAGTTTTCCAGCGCTACTTGTGTGTAAAATTTGGAATTGGCAATTTATTTTGAGTTTCGTGAATTTTATGCGCGCTCTTCGCCAACGGTGGCGCCGATAATTAAGCGGCACACTGTAACAGCGACACAACTTGCCCGACCGGAGCACGTTTTTGTTTGCCACATAATTTTTACAAATGAAATATATCTATCTGCGGGTTACTCGAGTCTCGAGTCTCTCTCGCTCTCTCTCTCTGTCTCCCGCTTTCTTAACAAGGGCAGTAAATTAGACCGGAGAGTTGGTTTGTGCTCCTCGGGGAAGAGGGAGCCTGGCCGATGGAGGTGGTGGGTGGTTGTGGAGGGAGGAGATCGGCCGCCACCACCACCGGTGTTCGAACGAGACACAGGTATGCCGGGAGGTTTTTGGTAGGGAAAGGTGCCATTCCTTGCGTGCTCCCATCGTTACATTGACTTGAACGAGTCTTTGTTGGTTGGTGGAAAAGTGTTCAGTTCCATTTTTTACCACTTTTTAATTATACTGTATATGGTCGATGGTAGGTCGATCCTTGTTAAACCCTGTATTGCTTTTCGCTCGTTCATCCGATATGAGGAGAATAGAATGAACCCACCCTTTCCGCCAACTTGCATACAATCACCATAAACCTTTCACTTCATCAATTCACTTCAAAAGATCTGAAAAATATAAAAATTGGTGATGCCCAATGACCAAAACAGTGACCGAATGAAATGTATTATATTGATTACTCAACACAGATATGTAGTGATGTAATGAAGTTATACTCTGAAATGGAGACTGATTCGAGACGACAGTAGAGCGCGGGAGATAACGACACACTTTTTATTGGCATGTTCGAATAGGTCTCCTGCACTCTACACCTTCAACCGTTCCAATGGTTTCGCTTCAATGGTTCCTGCCCTGTTTGCTTCTGTCGAGGTGATGAACCCGTGTTGACGTTTGTTTCTGTTGAAATTCTGTTCGAACAGGAGCTTGCTTCTAAACTGTTCGCAACTGTTAGCAGTATTGGGGCAGTCTATTTCAAAGCTACGAGCCCCATCTAAATATTGATGAGTAAACTCCATCGCAATCGGTTAATTGCCTGGTTGTGAGCTTGTGGCGGTGTAGCGAGAACAAGAGGAGGAGAAGGGGGGAGGTTGAAGGTCGAGGTTTAGGATGATTCGCCATCCTAGGATTCTGCTGCCTCTTGCGAAAATATTTATTGTTTGGGTGCTTATTATTTTCGAGGTTTTTTCGTCGTTTCTCAGCATTGTTGTTTTTTCCCTGCCCTGCCTATGTACGCCAAGGCGGTTGCGTTCGCTTTCATATGACAAGAGCCGTATTTCTGAGCCTTCTATATAGTTGTTGCTTATTTATGAAAGTTGTGTTTATCCAACCAGCGTTCGCATTTTTTTCTTTCTATCTTCTCTTTCCACAAACTTGTTTTTGTTGGTGTAAACCTTAATTTCAAACGTGTTGACTTAAGTTACGAACACAATGCCTTTATAATTGCATTTGTTTATTCGCAGTTTTTTTATTTTTTGCTTGGACGCGGCCAGTGATAACGACATTTTTTAAAGACGTTGACGGTGACCATAGAGTAGAACGCATGACCGTTAGGGGGCAGGACTAAACGCGCTTATCAAACGAAAACAAATATGAATAGTCGATCGAGTTTATCCGGCATTCACTATCGTCGGAAAAAGTATTATCAGTTTTAAAAACTTGTGCTTTCAGCGGTCATGAATTCATTCTATACTTCTAATAGCGTCACCATGCAAAAATAACTACATGTCGACTCTTCAGAAACGTGTTACAAAATGTTGTTGGCATGTCTAATGCGAAGAAAGCTGTTCCACAAAAGAATGGAACGATGAACAATAATTAGCGAGCAACAGTGATAACCTGTATTTTTCCTTTGACCTCCAACAATGAAATTTGCATCATTTTCATTGTCTCATTACATCATCTTCATGGTAAAATAATCTTCGTTATGATATGAAAAATAATAGGCCAACCATTTAGGTAGGTTTAGTTGAGAAAGCATAAGTGAACAAACCCGTGTTTCTTCACTTATGCTTAAACAATTTCATCGTCAAACTTGTACATATTTTTCGTGTGTGGTTATTTTAAGGCGCTGCCTGTAGTAGTCGTCATTTCATTCATTTGCCTTATTAAGTTGAGAAACATTGTGTATGACCAAATTGATGATCTGCTTTGTTTGATCACTTTCAGTCCGTTGATGAATTTTAAAATTATTTTTGAATTTTGAAAAACGTTTCATTTGGTTAAATTTTCTTTTGATTATTGTTAAGACTTGTTGTGACAAGTTAAAAACTTTTTTAAATGATCTAACTTTCTAAATATAAAAAAATTGACAGCCTGTCTGCGCTCCTTTGGATTGTACCAGGCAGTCCGAATTTTTTCAAAGCGTTTGATAAATTTAACGCGCTTACCTACAAACGATTAACATGACCATCCCCGGCATTGACCGCACCACATTTTAATTGCCTGCTCAACGCAAAATCGTTTTTTGCTTCTCTATGTCTCTCTCTCTCTGGACAATGGCGATCGCGTTCTGTACGATAATTTATGATGAAGATCCCCCATTTACTTGCATGAAAGGTACACCGCGCCGAAATAATGTCCCCCATGCCTCCCATCGCTCTCCTCCTCTTGAACGACTCTCGAAAGAGAAGCAAAAAAATGGACAGAGCTGAATTAATTTTGGAAGACTTATTTCTCAGATAATAATGATTTATTTTAACGGCCACATATAAAAAAGACAAGTTTTCAAATTTATCTGAGCCCAGTCCAGACTGTTGCAGTTCATCTTGACATCGGTCACTTGTGTGTGTTCCCTCTCTCTCTCTCCATCCTAGACTTGCAATCACCCTGAGAACAGTGGTTCACAAACTTAATAGTCATACTAGTAAACCGTTTTACGTGGACCTTTTTCTTCGTCGCGATGAGGCGCAGCCAACAAAGTTCGCATCAGCTTCACCAGCCACATTGCGAATGATCCGCACATGATATTGAACATCGCATCGTTCGAATCATGTGCCACCAACCGACTGCTCACAAATTAACTTTCTAATAAAATATTTTCTCTTTCGACCGGTATTTGATTTACAAAATCGACTGGTTATCCATTATCAAGTCCCTGGTCGAATGTACGGTGTGTTTCTTGCCGAGACATCCTTTCATCCGCGGATGAAATGGCGAGAAGTACGGTCGCATCGTCCAATTTTTTATCTTTTTTAAATGACAATTCTAAATTTGTTTCATAATTAATTGATATGTACACAATGCAATTCAGAGCTTTATTTTTTTACAAAGATGTTTGCCTTTATGCTTCATTGTCGGTCGTGACGTAAAATTCAAATTTTATCCAAAATTTGATATTGTACAAGTACTCTCCTGAGGAGATCTTCTCCAAGACATTTTAAAACACATTTCGCCCTCCTTGTCATGAATGTTCTCATCGAAAATCGGTGTTCACTTGTAATGTGTAGTGATTGATCTGGAATATTCTGGTCTTAATTTTGACTCATTAGCACGGTCCACGGAATCACGACGGCCGCAACTCAGTTGGGTAGCCGCTGCTCTGGGGTGGAGAAAACGTGTATTTGCGAGCCGCGTGTGGCGAAAGAATGCGCGCGTAGTAAAAGGGTCAACTTTGTTCAGTTGGTGTCAACGGGAAAGTTCTCTCCCCTCCTCCTCCACGACCATCCTCCCTCCTCCTCGTTTGACTGCGTGGAATGCGACAGGTGATCATTTTTTTGCGTTCCAGTTGTTCGTTGTGACCAAAGGCTATGTCGACCAGATTGTGATTTGGGGATACACTGGACAATTGGGGATGCGCTGCTCCGATAAGTCAATCACAATCGTAATATTGAGTAGACGCGTATAGCCACCACCCGATAAGCGCAACAGGGTGGGACTCCTATCGGCAATATTTTTTTTATCAACTGTAGTCAACCGCACTACAGGCGTTACGTCCCCTCATGGTGCTCAGGCCAGTACCCCGGGATCGAAAATTTCGAGAGCCCGCGCCGGGAATCGAACCCGGGATCACCGAGCCACAGTCAGTCGCAAACCAACTGCGCCACGACAAATCGTACTATTGGCAGAGCGATCAACTCTATCAATTCTATTATTTTTTAGTATTTCTTTTTGATACATTCACATTCCAGCGACACCCCCCTTATACCGTAATCCGAATGCATAACTCATTCGTGTTCGAGTGTGTTGATCAACGTCCTTGTTCCATCACATGGGCCAACCAGTGTTTAGCAGATTAGTTTAGATTTGCAAAACTTGTTGCCGAACCGCGTCCAATTATTTTAGCGAGAGAGGGCGTTGTGGTTTGCCGCGCCTCTTCCCCCTCGATCCTCCTGTGTCCTCGGTGCCACTCTGTGGACAAAAGTTCAGACGTGTAGCTAGGTCCAACTGAGGTGAGTAGATGAAAATGACACCCAGGCGTCGACCCGTTGTAGCTCGGTTGAGATATATCGATTTGTTGTGGAGTGCCTGTCCCGGCTGAGATCCTCGGCTTGGGCTCTCGTTTATTCGATCCCTGAACACATGTACGTGCAAAACATTTTCTGTAGTGCTATTCACAATCCAGCTGGAAGAAAAACTCATTACAGCAGTTAATGGGCTTCAAACTAAATTAATGTTTACATTTTTACTGTTTTTTCTCTTCACTCATATTCATTAAAAATCCCTTTAATTTTTTTATGTACATTGTGCATGTAGATTCACTGGTTGTCTCAGGAGGGAACGAACAAATGCATTCATCTCGCATATGCAATATCTTATGCATAGTTTTTTTTTTGCACACAAGAAACGAAGACTGCTGACTGATGCCGGAAGGATTGAGGGTGGCGTGCGTTTTTTTCTGCTGCCCCAAAATTTACCCCACCTGGAATTGTTTCGCACCCTCGTTTGTGTATAAGTACACGTTTGAATATTCGTACATGTATATGCGAGTATTTTTGGCCAGTTTTGGACGCGTTCTGTTTTGTTATTAGCAAATTGAAACTGACACGTCATGGGCGAGTCCATGAGATATGGTTTCCTTCACACTGCCGCCGTGAATACTTGAACAGTCCGCTGGCGCCGAATTAATATTACGAGCATCTATGAATTCCATAAATATAATTTATATTGACACCTCTCTCTCTCTCTCGCTATGCAGCGCATGAAATAATTTAAAATGTGTCGTTAATATTCACCCGGTCGAATACATATTCGCCAATGTTATTCTCTTGCGCGTTGTTGTGCCTAGCCCCCTTCTGTCAACCAGGTTCTTCTTGTTTATAGTGCGCAAATTATAACTTGGCTTTCCTTCAGTCCCATAGTGAAAATTCCTAACTATGCTGATGTTTCATAAATCTATTGAGGTTCTTTAAATACAGCATAGAAACGGCACGTTTAGCAAATTTTAGTTTATTTTATTTTTGGAGTCTCGTCAACTTGTCAAGTTTTCACGGTTTCTGTCTCCCTTTTATACTCATCGTCAACTACCACATATTTTTAGCTATTGGTTATTTTAAGACGATGCCAGTAATTGCCATTACTGGAATCTTATGCCTTTGCTGATCATTTTATAAGTTTGGTATTTTACTAATCGATGATGTCATTGTGATTGATATCAATGGTCGATTTTCATACTGTTGTGGTTGACAGATTATAATTATTTAGTAAACTGTTTTTATTTTATTTGTAAAACGAAATAATTGATGACATATTCGTTTGAATGTGAATGTATTGGCAAGTGTATCAGAGTCTAAATTTGCACCCTCAGACTTGTTCGGTATTGTCATAAGTGTCCTGAGTGTCGGGCAACGCTCAATCATACCGTGGAGCTGATGTAGGCCAATGAAATTCAGAAACTGTTTGCACATAATGGAGTTTCATGTCGATAACGCCCATGCATATAACAGCTCGCGTTTATCTTTTTTGTCTGTTAGTCAACTAGTGCACACCAATGGCCGTTTAGCTAACAACATTCAACCCGGCGGGATCATGTTATATAAAAAGTAGATTCTGTTAATTTGTGGTTTTAAGAATATATGCTGATGTTGATTTCGTATTTAAAAAAAACACATGGCACTCATGCACTGTCGAGTCACCATCCTTTTTTTCTAACTACCCTAACGCTTATATTTCATTATATTGAACTTAACTCCTTTCAAACATTGCATTTTTACTTGTCTAAAAGTGATCAGATTTCAAATATAGTCCCATTTTTTGGCAATTGCAGTTGATTTCTGCGCATTTGTTCACCCATGCACACAAGGATTTTTTGTGTCAAGTTCGTTTGACTCGATGTTACGAAACAGGCGCCCAAGTGCGAAAAGATTGCAGCTGAAATCAGAAAATTGGGAGATGAAAATCAGCGAAACAGATATGCAACCACAGGTTTATTGAGCTTTTATTTCTAGCGGGGTTTCTTTTATCCGAAGCTATCGAGGTTTCATTTTTGAAATGGAAAGGTTGAGTTAAAGAACACCAAGGTTTATGATTTGTAAAATACGGAACAAGTTTCATATTTGTTTATAGAGACGGCTTAAATTTCCATTGTACAGTACAGTTGTATAATCCCTGCATAGATTCTCAGTTAGGAATCAAATGGTGAAATTCCAAATCATGCAAGTATTTTTTCTACCAGTAAATACAAATCGAAGCCGATTTAATTACGACAATGACAAAATTGTTTTTCCAAAATTTGTTTAAATTCGATTTGGACCACCAGATTCTGTGGTTGATCATGATTCATACACGCGGGTCGTGTTCAAATTCAATCAATATCGTGAATTGTTTCTTCAAGTACGTCATTGCTTCAGACAGGTTGAACGAATTTTGTTTCTGCACGACTCACACGCTATAACTGAAAATTTTATATCTTAATTGAATTGTCCGAGTTTGATTGGTTTTCGGTTGCGAAACTGCTTTCTTGAGAGGTCATTTTTTTATTGTCATGTTAAAGCCCACTGGTAACGCCTTTCCTTCGTGTTTTCATATTTTCACATTTACCGAGTAACATTTTTGGTTTCATTTTTGGGCCTCACTTGAGGGTGGTGTAATTGCATTTTACTGGTTCACCTCCATAATCGACTGATGTTTTGTTTCACTAGCTTTCCGTGCTTATCGATCGGCCTGTTAGCCGCGGTTGATGAGCCCAGAATAGTTTTTTCTTCTTAAGGGTCTTAATATTCCCGCACCACCTATAAGCCGCAAGATCCACTAACCGAACAATTTATCGAGTTCACCAACAAGTGAACAGTAATTAGCTTCCATCCGTATCAGGATCAAGGAAAGTTTGGGTTGAAATCCCCTTACGGTGGAACTAATGAATAATTACAAGATTAATTAAACTGAATTCTGCTCATAAATTGATGTTCTGTCGCTTTGGATTCGAATACCGGTTCGGGCCAATTAATAAAATTAATTGACTGTTGGAGGGTGAGGATTATGTGCGAGACAGGTGGCGAGGCCTAAGGCTGAACGGTAAGGACTGCCCAAACATTTTGTTTGCTCATTTTCAAGTAACAGGTAACGCGGAATAGTTGCTATTGAAAAAGAATAATAATAAAAATCGTAATATTTGGCAACTGCTGCAAATGTCAAGCTATTAATCGCCAACGCTGCAGGCCACCCTTACATCTCGCCTAATAAATATAGAAATAAAAATTATAAATCGTTTTTGAACACGATAAGTCGTACATGAACACTCTCGGCCACGCAATGTCCTTCACCCAGTGTCCCACATCCATCCACGGTAACAGCCAACATCGGGTCCAACATAAATATAAAAATACGAAAACATAATTTGTCTGGTGCAGAGCTTTCATACATATACAGTGTTGCGCTCCCGGAACATATAGTTTGAACATGCGAAGCTATTTTTGACGGGGGATGGTGGACCAATGATCGGGAAACACGTCCGCCATTGTTCCCCGAGGCCCCGCCATCATTCAGATTCCGTGGCTGTCGCGTCGCCATAGAAACGGACCCCCTGTGGTGGTACATTTGCCAGCTCAACTCTGGTTTTTTGACTGCGTTTTGGTGCGGGCGAAGGCGAATAATATATATCATATTGCATGACTGGCGGGATTTGCAAGAAATGCGTGATCCGTGTAACTAGTTTTCATTAGAGGGTTGGTGGTAGCGCGTAACTGTTTCTCGTTTACGGTCGATTGGTTTACTTCCGGTATGACTGTTTTTGGAGAATTAGCAATGAAAATGTTCAAATATAATGTTCAGATGAGTGCACAATTGACGGCCACATTTGATCGCCGGTCAGGAAAATTCAACAAAAATTCAACATTAATAATGCGTGGCAGTATCATAGGTGGCTTCACTAAAGACTCCAATGTTAAACATTTTATATCTTCCAAAAAGTCATTAAAAAGTGACAATTGTGCTTGGCATATAGTGGTAATTGTTTAATATTGAATTATCCTTCTTATTGCCGCGATAGGTAATGACGAAACTTCTTTTGTAAAATGTTGGTGGTATTAAATAACCAGACTTATCATCACTCTTATAGCGTCTGTTCACTGGGTTGTGGGTCAGAATCCATGTCAGACAACCCTTTGAACATCTTCCAAATCCAAATCCAAATTTCAAAAATTGAATAACTCCAACATGCTGATGTATGGCACTCAAATTCCTGTCGTGTCAGTTTGGGCGCGCGTGGTCGTAGATGGAGTAGACGATTTCGCAAACCCTTTGGAAATGTTGTCCACTGCCACGTCCCGCGCGTGGACGATCATGCCAAACATCGGACAGGTTTTTATTTTGGCGCCAAGCGAGCAGGCGACCCAAAAAGTGGCGCCGAAATCGGGCGGTGCCCACCGGTACACGTAGGCCAGCAGACCGGTCTTGTCACCCTTTCCCCTCCCTCCGCACAGCCACCTACCACACTGCAGATATCCGCATCTGTGAATGGCCTATAAATAAAAGGCCTTCGCTATCCTCCACCCCACCACCATCACCATGTTTTTCCATTTGCACCTGTCCACCCCCCCCTTACTTCGCCATAGTGTCGTTTCACTCGTTTGTCCACACTTCGGCCACGCTCAAAAAGTCAAAAGAAAACTAAAAAGAGAAGCAATATATACGATTCGTCGTAGCCCAGTTGGTTTAGCGACTGACTGTGGTTTCGGCGGTCCTGGGTTCGATTCCCGGCGCGGGCTCTCGA